>JAODVM010419719.1:0-25864 GCA_025400095.1 Phenganax marumi
CATAAATATTTATGAGATTTCAAGAAAATTTCGCTTCGAATCGTTGAATATATGACTTTATGTATATCGCAGTATTCGAGAATGTGTTTGTTTGCCCCCTAGCGATCCCAAAATGCACTGCAAAACCGCGCAGGGTCTGGGAAATGGGAACATACCCATTGAAAATGCACTTACTAACGGCGCTGACCGTGTTACCTCGTGGATAAGAGAAAATAATCCTGCACTGAATTTAAAGAAAGGTAAGACAGAGTTTGTGTTATATGGTTCTCATCAAAAGTTATCCAGGATGCCGAAGTGTGAGATAATTATTAAAGATACAGTTATAAATGAAACCTCTGCCTACTGTTACCTTGGTATTACTTTGGATAGTCATCTAACGTTACAGGAACATATTAGTATTGTCTATCGGAAATGCTCTACACGGGTAAAACTTCTTTCCCATGTTATCCAGTTCTGCTGGGAATCTCAAATACATTAAGTGATAAGCTAGAATCACTTCAAGCATGAGCATCAAGGATTTTTACCCAACCTGGTAACATTCAAGTATGTATGGGCAGTCTTAGAACATCATGTAAACGTCGTTCTGTTGTTGATGTTTTTAAATCTCTTAACCACATTGGGATACAATCAAATGAAATTATGTTTGAGAGAGTTGCACACAGAAAAAATACTCGCGGAAATGGATCATTTGCAAAACTTCTGAAAGTTTGTACGGCAATTGGAAAGAAGTCATTTGCCTTTCAGGGGGCATTGATGTTCAATGACCTGGACAAATCTCTTCAAGACAAGCGTTCTCTGTTACAATTTAAAGGGAAAATAAGTAATGTTCATTGATATTGAAATTAGCTGATTGCCACACACTTAATCCTAACTTACTTCTAATTTAGTTTAATTTTGACTCTGTACAAATATTAGGTAGTATAGACAGGTCCTTCATTGATACCAGAAAAATAATTTCTGATGAAGTTAACCTGTATAATTGTAAATAGTTATTAGTATTATTATTATTATAAAAAGAACGATTTCATGTAACTTATATACTGCAGCTCTTTTCCGTTTGATTATGGCATTATGTCATATTCCTGTTATGATGTACTGACGAAAGATTTTGCTTCCATTGTGCTTTTCATTGGAAAAACCACACTGCTAAAGGCATCTATTTGCAACGAATTGTGGTGTATTAAAAACCAGGATTCAAGCGAGCTGCCTTTCAAACGATACGATTCCCTCTTTCTTTACAGGGCTGCTGGAGATGTTGTAGCAGGTGTTGTTACGAAATGCTTAAACGCTCGTCCAAAAACGAAACAGAAGGGCCTTGACATCTGCATGATGTATCTGGAAGTTGAGAAGCAAGAGATAGTTCAAGAAGAAGTTCTTAAAGGCTTGGATAATAAACAACCAAAGATAGTTGCTGGATGTGTTGCTTTTCTACGAATTGCTATAAGGTATTGCGTTTGGTTCCCGTCTTGTTCCATGCATGCAACACAGGAATGATACCTTGAAAAAAAGTACAGTACTTGTCATGCACACCTTATGTTTAAAGTGCTATTCGCCAACTCCTTGGTAGTGAAGTTACAAGTGCATGATAAACTATACTGCTAATTTAGGCCCCTGTTCAAATCGTGACAGCCATGTGAAATGTATTTTAACACAATACTATATAGTATTTTAACACAATATTTTAACACAGTACTGTAAATGATTTATATCTATGCAACATGTGGCATGGCTGTAGTGCAACGTTTGAACAGGGCTTAGTAGTTCATGTTTCCTGAATGTCATGTCCTTTTACTCGAGCACGAAATTGTTGAAATACAGAGTGTATAAAATGCAATCTAACTTTGAGATCTAATGATATAAACAGAGAGTTCAGGTTTAATGGAAGAATGTTCTTTTGTCAGTCTAAGTTTGCTAAAAGCTGCAAAAGTGTGTATTTAATAGAATGATTAGAATCTGTCATTTTTTGATGCCAAACCAATAGACAATTTTATCATATCATGTCATTCTGACTTCTAAAATTTTTGAATTTTTTGTCGAACCCCATGTGTTCACAGTGGGGCTTCAGTGAGCCGTTGCTGGGACAAGGGCCTTTCACCAATGGGCAAACAAATGAGTTCGATTCTCAGCGCAGACTTAAAGGGAACTCCAGTCCAAAAAGAAGTTGGGCTTAGGCAAAAGATAATTCCTTGAATAGATTGTCTGTGAAGCATTTCGGTCTGAATGTAAGTAAAAAAGCAGAAATGCTTCGTCATAGTTTGAAGTTTTTTCTAATTTCACTGCCATATTGCTTTTTATCTGGGTGACACTATATTTGACGTACTGCGTGCTTTGAAGTAAGAAAAGTTCTAAATTCATAAAGACAAATCACATATTTCACCATTAATGGCGATTATTTAAGTTCAGGTGGTGTTTTAAATTCAAGTGATTCTGGTTCTTCAGTTGAGAGTGTAGATGACATTGCTACAAATATTTTCTAGAACGGTGAAATTTTGGGCTATCAATTTCAGCCCAGACGAATTTCCAGTTCAGAGTCTTACCCTGAAGACGGCATGATTTACACGGTCTGTTGTCAACAGATTATATAATTGTTGAGAATACATATGTGCTATAATTGTTTCTACTGGCATTGGTGCCGAAGGAACAGAACAAGGTGGCATTTTACCTAAACACACTTATGTGGCACAATTTTATGGCATGTGAGAGGATGTAAATTTAAATACACCGCGAGAACGATCTTGCTTTGAAGCACCTAATAACATCACTAATTCAGTGCGCTGTCCGATTATGTGTCTGCCAGACAAAAAGCAATATGGTGGCAAAATTAGTGTAAATCTCAAACTTTGAGGAAGCATTTCTCCTTTGTTATTTATATTCAGACAGACATACTCCACAGAAAATCTATTCAAGGTCTCATTTTTTAGTTCTCCTTTAACTTTCTCATAAAAAAGAGTTGTCAACTACTCTGCCAAAGTGGGGTTGGGTAAAACGCGGATAGAAACGGATGGATAAAAATTCCGGACGTATGAAACGTGTGGACGGACAAACTAGTTTTTCGCAGAACATGTTTTTTAAGTCCTATCTGCATTTTACCCGAGAGGGAAAACGCGGATATGACTTAAAAAGTGATTCTAGTGCCTTTTGAAATCCCATACTTGGTTTTAAAATGGGCTCCTAAAAGCAGTTTTTCCAGTTATGTAAAACAGCAATAAGTTTAAAATATGTTTAAAAAATGCATGAAAACGTGTCAAAAAACACACACACACTAATGTTACAGTAGAAGCAGCAAATTTATAATATAAGTTCTTTCAATGTTTTCATCGTTATTAAATAGCTGATATGAGGTTTTGTAGAAACACCATGTAATCTTATTTATGCCAAGCCTTCGGTCCGTAAGTACGGCCAGGATTTCTGCACTTTAAGAAAGATGTGAGCGCATCATTTCTTCCTTGGTTCGATTTTCAGCAGTTTGAGCAAGACACTCTTGCTCAATTGTGGAATACCAGATGGACTGCCCCAATATTCATACTAAGTGTCTTGTTGATAAAGAAGAGATTGGTGATGGTGCCTTTGCCATCGTTTTTGATGCAAAGCTCCATGCAAAGCTATTGATGCAAAGCTATTCTGAAACAGTTTGTCGTGAAAAAGGTATTGGATTCTTTTAGGCTACATCTGTGTTTTACCCGAAGGGGTACGACTGGGACTTAAAAACATGTTTTGTGAGAAACTAGTTCATCCGTCTGTCCGTCCGTCCATCAGTCCGCATGTTTCATCCAACCGAAATTTTTATCCGTCCAGAATATTCATCCCTCTGCACTCATCCATCTGTCTGTGTCCACGTTTTACCCTAACCTGCCGAAAGTCTCCAGGTACTCAGATTATCTCATACAGGGAAAGTTGACTGTGTGGGTTCAGATAAGCAGGTTAGAAAAGTAATTGATTCTTGTAAATATAAATAATCTACGGTTATATTTATATTTACACATTAGAAGGAGCATCGTAAAGAGTTATGTGATTCAGCTTGTGCTGTGCGGCTCGTCTCATATCATATGAACTTCTGCAATTTGTTTAAATCCTATAACATTGCATCAAACCTGCTATATTCACAATGTAATGAAACCAAATGTTGTATGTGGTGTTTATCACTTTATTATTGCTATGAATGCAGTTAAAATGCTATAATAGAAAAAAGTCTATTGTTGTAATACAAGCTTTCTAACCTTACCAGTTTACTGGCTTAATAGTTCTTCAATTATCTTGCGATTGTCAGTTGAGGCTAGGGAGTTTAAAAATATTGAATATATTGAAAGTATTCACAGCATCTCAATTTTTTAGCCTTCTAAGTGTAATCACTTAAGGTCTTTCATGAAAAACAGTACTTGCCAAAAGTTTATAACTATATGAGGTCAAAGGATCAAGCTTTAAGATCATTGAAATGATAAGAGTATCACTTTCATATTTTCCCAAAATATTGTTTTTGTTTTTTGGATTGCATTTTCATGCATCCCACGAATGCAAGTTAGTTGTATGTGTTTTTTATAGATTTCAAACTGCCAACTCTTTTATATTAATAATCTTGCAGATTTTAAAATTATTAGCGTATAATGTTTAGATTTACTTAAACATTAAGCTATAGTGCACCCTAACGCTCAAAGTATATTACCTTGTTTTAACTCCAGATAACTTTATGCTTGCCATTGAATTTACATGTTTGAAATGTTAATAATTCATAAGTAATTTAAAGCTGAAGTAATACAAGCAACAAATAGCTGCAATTTTTTTTGCCACCTTGTTGCATTGCAAATTGCAAGTGAATGCTGCCTGTATTAATATCCATACTGCATAATTCCAAAATTGTTGTTTTAGGGTCTTTGCAAAATTTTCGCATCTTCTAGACTGTTGTGATGTGGGAATTTTGTTGTTTATTGTTTATTAATGGAATTCCAATTGCTTTCTTCCTCTCGCTTTATCTTGCTGTTGGGTAGTATAATGTTTATTTTGTGGTAATGTTTCAAGACTCTTAATAAATTTTCTGCCAGTGGCATGGTATATTTATTTTTTGTTGTTTGTCTATTATTTGTTCTTAATTACATGTTTTTGTTCATATAGTGAGTTTGGTGGGAAAATATTTCCTTTAAAACCTGTTCTAAAAGTTCTACCAAAGCTATTGGATCATAGTGACAAAAATGTTCGAGGAGAGGTAAATACTGTATAACATTGTTTAGTGCGAAGTTTCTTCAAAACTTTGCAGTATTGTGATGAGTGGCGAAAATTCAAACAAGTCAGTCAGTCATACATTCATTCATTCATAGTGTAAACTTTCCGGGGGGGGGTGTATACTATTTATGTTTGTAGTGATTTATTACTTTGTTAGTGTTTTCAAGATTATTTAGGCCATTTGAGATGCCTTGTTCAAATATTGTTTAGGCCTTTTGCTATATTGACAAAAGTGTGAAGTATCATTGTCGTTGTTGTAAATTTATCATGTTTGCTTGTCGTGGTGTGCATATCGAGATGGCAAGAATATTCAGCCTGGAATGCCTGATTCTTTCACCAACAATGCTGTTAGGTTAGACAATGCTATTAGGTTAGAGGTCAAGTCCCAAGTATTTCTTTTGCTGGTGTAATGGTGGAAGTGATAGGAGTGACTGAGTGAGTAACATAAAAATACCACGCGATGAGAAATTCATTTTGAGAGCTTTTATATTTTGCGAGGATGCTATTATAATGTCAAAACAAGTTTAAGTGTTTTTCTGAGGGGTATAATATCAAACGAATTACTGGTCAAGGAAACGAATATTCGCAAGTAAAGTCAAGTAAATTCTAGACAGTCAGCGATGAAGTTTCCTGAATGTCTAAAGGCTGCAGACTTGCGTTGTAATAATTATAGAAGACAGTCATCATAAAGTTCCCATTCAGAAAGAAACGGTATGTTACTGCTATACATCTACTGCTGAGATTTGTGCTAATATCATTGCTATTGATTATAAAATTGTAGAGTCTTGCTCGGAAGTTATTAACATTTCTTGCTATCCTGACATATTTGTTGCACCATTAAAATGGTAACTACAGCATCAAAGCAACAACACAATCGAGTGCAATGACATCCAACTAGATTAATGATGATAACTTGCACTGCACAATTGGAGAAGTAAAAACTTTTTTCATGAGTAATGAATTATCAACTAGAAGGATAATCGTTACTACTTGGCTAAGCATCTATAAATGACTGAATTTGCTATAAAATTGGTAGTTATTGCATGGAAGTACGGAAACTTTAATGTAGCCTTTATACTGTGCTATGTATTTTTATACTCTGCAACAGTGAACAGCCACAGCTGCAAGCTTATACATTTGAACATCATTCAGAAGAGTACAACTTACAGTACAAATCGCGGTGACTTATACATTCGAACATCATTCGGAAGAGTACAACTTACGGTAAAAATCGCGGTGACTTGTACATTCAAACATCATTTGGAAGAGTACAACTTACAGCATACCTACTCGTTTGAGCGTCGGGGCGCTCTTTAAATTTTCAGAGCTTGAGATGTGGCGCTTATTCGAGGGCGGCCTCATTCAGGGGCGGCGCTCATTGAAAAATCTTTTACTTATGAATTATAATAATAAATTTTAACAATAAAATAAAGAAGTTTTAAATGTCTTTGTCACTAAAAGTCACCATATGACAGCGGAAAGCTTTTACACTGTTTAGTAGCTTACAATATATCAGTGTCATTGTCATCTTCATGGTCAGAGTCCAACTGCTGCATCGTAGCCATTGCTGGATATGCCTCATCGACATCCGAAGGCGTAAATCTGTCGCATTGAAAGGGATTCGTGTCTGGTTCATCCAGGATAGCCAACTGCGATCAAAGCATTTCTTGTCCAGTGCTACAAGGCTGTCCCTCTTTCAGGTGATTCATTAGCACTATCCTCGATATGGCATTCGTAGGAGTCCCAAGCTAACAGTTTATGGTTGAATGAGAATGCCCCAAGGACAGAGTTGATCCAAACTTCTGTTTATTCAGAGTTCATCCAAGCATTGTCTGAAGTTGCAACGACCGCTTTATGTTTGAACTCTTGACTCAGAGCAGCAACTTCTCGTTTTTCCCCTTTGAAAACCACCATAGGTTTTAGCTTGGTTCCATCGGCTTGGCAGCTAGACAGACAGATACTCTTGTTTTTTCATGGCCCATCGTTTTTAGAGTTATTGTCTTCTTGCCAGTTTTATTGATGGTAGTTACTGAAATCATATCGCACGATACTTGGGTTTCGTCCATTGCAATTATGTCTGAAGGGTTGTAATTGTGTTTCTTTTGTAATCACCTAACTTGAACTATGTACGCCACGATTTTTGCTAGAAGTCTTTCTGGATCTAGTTGTGCAATGGATGTCTTTCGTCTCAGTGATAAGCCATTTTGTGTCATGAAACGTGTCAACCAACCTCTTGAAGCCTTAAATTCTTCAAAATCCTCGTTGTTGCCCGTTTTTATACTGCGATAGATTATTTCAGCTTTCTTCTGAATAAGTTTACGTGAAACACGTAGACTGCTAGCCCGCCTGCTAGCAATCCATTGGATCAAATTCTCTTCCAATTTCATGCTTAACGGTTTTAGGCCATCTCCACTCAGTTTGCTTCTTTGTTTTCCTCTCTTGGACGCAACAAGTTGCACGATTTCACTTTTTTGTGTGATCTCCATTCCCGGATTGTCCGTTCGTCGACTTCAAAATGACGAGAAGCTGGTCGATTCCCTTGTGCTTCCACAAATGCGATGACTTGTTTCTTGAGGTCAAGGCTGTATTTCTGAATTTTTTTGCCCTTGTGAGAAATAGCATCATTATTCAAAGCTTCCATTGCGTTTGTGTTCCACCACAAACTGTAAATACTTCAAGATTTACAAATGCTCGACTTGCAACAGAAGATGCGGCGCTGTGGATAGCCTTAGGCTTATAACTTGCAACATTTGGGCTACAGAAATCGGCACCATTTCAAGAATTTTTAGGCCTGAGAACCGCCTTCTCTAATTTGTTAACATGGTGTGAATGTGTTAATGTGGATATGAGACACAGGTTGCCAAACTCCAAAGCGGACAAAGCAGCCATTCCAGCCAAGCTGACACCAGTAAAAGCAAGAAAATGGCAAGGGCTTTGCCAGTGGAGTTTAAAATGAACTTTAAAGTAGAATATGAAACTGTTATCCAGGGGCATCATGTTGATAATCGCGTTTGGAATCCCGTCATGGATGAAAAGCTAAAGTGCAACAAGGACATGCGTGCTGAAGCGAAAGAACATGACAAAAATGCCTTTGGTGTATATCGCGTTACGAAACAGCTGGATGTTGCGAACGAAAAGAAGACGCTTGATGTTCACGTTCTGATAGAATTGTCGCACTTAATGAAGAACTTTCTAGAAGCAAACATGGAAAACAAACTCGTCGCACAAGTCACTGGAAAGAGAAAGAGAGAAATTGGCCTTGTTGTTCCGGCAAAGTTCTCGGCCTTCATGGCGGATCTGCGCCTTGCCAATATTCTGAAGACAGAGTTAAATAAAAGAGCTTTAAAGTACACTCATTTTGAACTAAAAAGCATTGTAATACAAGAAAATAAATTTCTGAGGTTGATTTAAGATTTATGGTTATTTTATATTAACGTCTTCAATGATTTTGACGTTTCTTTTATTAAGTGCCGCAATTGAAAATAATTTGTGCAGCGCTCATTCGGGGGTGGCGCTCAAACGAGTAAATACGGTAAATCACAGTGACTCTATCACAATGTGAACATAGAGTGAGGTGTAGTGTGCGTAGTGTAGTGGAGTGTGTGACATGTGTGGAGTAGTATTGTAATGTGCTATAAGCGGGGTTTTTTGCCCAGCATGAAAACTTTCCTTGTTTGTCGAATGCGTCGTTGTGCTTGTCGTGCGTCGCAAATTGTAAACTCCATCCATTAGCATTACAGAAGTGAACATGTAGGGTACTTTCTAAAATTAACTACTTCAACTTACAGCTACCGGCACTGGCCCGCTATGAACCAATGTTGCGAAGCTTTTCCTTATGCGTGTTTATCAGCATGTCCTTTTGAAACTTTGCACTATCCTTGGCTCCTTAGCTTTTACTTATTAAAGGCTGATTAAATCATTTCAAACTTTGTAGTTAGGAAACAAATAAACTACATGGGCAGCAATTATTTAAAGCTCTAAGTTCTATTAGCAACTTTTCGTTTGCTTGTTACTGAACTTTCAGTTGTTAATATATTGTAGTTGAGTATCGTATGTTTATATATTTTAATTGAAACTTTCGATGTAGTGAAATAATGGAGATACAACACCACAGTTCAACATGTGCATCTAATGAAATTTGTGGTGTTTCATATGAGGGGTAATAAGAAAGTAGAGTGTTTTGTACCATCCTTGATAGTTTCAAAGTTTTAAAGATCTGAAGACAGGATAATCAGATACTAGTATGGAAAAGAGGCATTGCTAGTTCAGCAAAACATTTGACACTATTGCCTCAACATAGTTGTATGCGAAGTATCTAAACATCATCGCCGGTGTCGAGAAAAAGCCCCCTTCAACATCTCTGGGTCATCTTCTTTTTAGTTGATGCTGCTGTTTTCTTGAAGAATAAAACTTTCCACTACTTGACGTTCCTGCAGTTGAAGTTGCTGTCAGCATGGATTCCTTCTCCCTGATGATGTTAGGCTTGGGTTAAATGGACTTGTAAATTGGCTTTGCTTCTTCTCCTTTTTGACAAGAACCGTGACTCTGATCTTCAGGTCTTTGCTCTTGATGTGATTTCATTTGTGAATGTAGTGGTTTGCTTTGGCTTTGGAAGCTTTATCATAGTTTTGAGCTTGTACTATAATGACTGTTTGCGGTTTTACAGTGTCACCCACTTCAGGAAGTTTCATCTTGGGGAAATAACCAAAACAAAGTTGGAATAATGTGACTTTTGCAGATGGGTGTAGCATGGAATGTTTCTGCCCTGGAAACTGTTCGATGACTTTTTCCAGCTCTTTCCTTTAAGATGTGCTGTATGAATTGATTTACGAGCAGCTTGTTGAAAGATTCTGCTTGAGCATTGGGTAAAACCAATGCAGTGGGTAAAACCAATGTACTTTGCACGATTTGTAAAGCTAGGGGGTTAAAGGAAGATCCGTTGCTCATTTTGATGATGTTAGGGCATCCGAATAGTGAGCTGTTCCTATCTACTCCTTTTCTTCGTCATTTTCAGAGACACTTTGATATGAAATTCAATCGCATTTAGTGTCTTTTTATCTTGGACAAATGAATGTCAGACCTTTGTGAACAATAATGGGATATTCCAAATGAAATTCATGTATTTCCAAAGGATCACGAACATGTCGTGTAAACTTCAGATGAGTTCAAAAGGTATTCAGAGTCTCCATAACAATATCACATATTTGCAATTGAAATTAATATATTAACAAGTACATTTCAGGGAATACCATTAAAAATTCAGACACTCAGTCATGCAATTCCTTTAGAAGTACTGGGAAAAAATATTAGGTACAACCTTAAATACAACAATTTAACGGCTTTGCAACATAAGTGTAGCACCTAATCACGAGACTGATTGAGAGCACCTTATGCAGTTTTGGTGACGTATTATGAACTTTTCAAAGACAGAATTTTGTTTAGTAATTATTGTATAGTGTAGTCTAGCCTATGTTATCTAACCACAACTTATTTTCTTGACGCAATGCTTAGTAATCACAACCTAGCTCAAGAGTTGCTGACTGTGTTAACAACATGTATGTCATCGCATATAAAAGCATCGTGTAAATGTCATAAATCATCCAGCCTATTTAGGCACTCTGAAGAGGACATCTCTTCCATCATGTGCTGCTATGATTAATTGTGAAGTAAAAATTGTGAAACATTAGCATTTGGAGTATTCATTTGAACTCACAATGAAAGACATCAAGTTGAAGCAATCCAGAGATACTTCACCCTAAATTGGTGACTCCAAAGCATAAACCTGACAAACTGTCGACTGAAAATAAACAACGACACAGTTCTACTTGATCTACTGCCACTACACAGCCAGTTACCAATGTCAGTCTCAAACTAGCCCATATTGGCCAAGTGACCCCACTCTTTGGTTTTACCACCAGAGGAATTCACCACCAGAGGAATTACTGCAGAATAGACGAAATATTCATACGTTGCTCACTCACTTCAACCTGAAGTGGCACACGTAGTCTGTGACTTTTTACTTCACTGACCTGCTGAGACCCCATACGCAAAACTCGAAATTGAACTGGTCAAATGCACATGGTATCCAAGCAGCAACGTCTACAACAGTGCCTCACATCTGAAAAAGTAGATGGTCTCAAACCTGCTTGGCTCTTGCATAAGATGCAGCAACTTGTGCGAGAAAACCAACTTCAGCCTTCGATTATGAAGCAACTATTTCTTCTACGTTTGCCCTAGCATATACAACTCATCCTTGCCTTGACAAAAGATGACCTTGATATAGACTGTCTCGTAAACTTGGCTGACAAGGTTTTGGAAGTCAATCCCATTCTCATCACCACTTCGGCCATTTGCGATCTCAGCAGTTCATCCACCACCAAACCAGAAACTGTTTGTAAACTGGCTGCCACAATTCAAAACCTTTCTCTGTACCACCTTTTCCGGAACTGCAACTGACTTCACAGCTGCTCCTGTATACATAGATGTGGGCAACTTGTCTGGCATTTCTTCTTAAAGGTGCCTGTCTTACATCACTGACGCCACTACAAAGCAATGATTCCTCATTGATATAGGTGCAGAAGTCAGCATTATTTCACCACTTTCCTCTGATTGCCAATGCCGCCAATGTTGTAATCTCCAGGCAGCTAATTTTTCTATGATTGCCACGTATGATACAAGATGACTAACCCTCAATCTTGGTCTTTGTTGCCGATTTCAATGGATTTTCACCGTGGCTGACATCTGACATGCTATAATCCGTCTTGACTTTTTACGTCATTTCAACCTACTTGTGACTATCCATTCCAACAGCCTCATTGATACTGTAATGAACCTTTGTGTCAACATCATTACAGCGCCAATCCAAGCACTCAATCTCGTCCATGCACACTTCCGTTTAACGTGTTGCTCATCAATTCTACATAACTTGGCCACCTACCACTCTGTCTCCTGCAAAGTGTCATGTGGTCCATGAAATCATCACCAAAGGTCCACTTTGCTCTGCACAACCCCGTCGTCTTTCACCAGCTTGACTCAAAGTTGCCATGGCAGAGTTTCAACACATGTTCGACCTCACTATCATTTGACCCTTTAGATGTCTGCATGCCTCACCACTTCATATTGAACCCAAGCTTCAAGCTGGTGATTGGTGTCCATGTGCTGAGTCTCGTGTGCTCAATCGTATCAAGGTCCCGGATCAATACCCAGTGCCGCATATCCAAGATTTCTCTGCTAATTTTCGTGGGAAAACCATTTTCTCCAAGACTCATTTTGTCTGTGCATACCGCCATATCCCGGTTGTTGAAGAGACATCTGCAAAGCAACTGTCATGACTCCCTTTGGTCGATTCGAATTCACCAAAATACTGCTCAAACTTTCCAGCGTTTCATCGACGAAGTTACCTGTGACTTAGATTTGATTTTCGTCTACATCAGCAACATCCCAATCGCCAGCACCAATGAACGGAACACGCTATCGATCTGCGTCTCCTGTTTGATTGTCTTCGCAAGTATGTTGTCCTCATCAACCCTTCTAAATCCATGTTTTGTGTTTCATTGCTCCAATTTCGTGGTCACACCATCACCGCCCATGGTATCCAACCTATTTGATGCAAAGTTGAGGCCATTCACAACTTTCCCCAATCAGACTCTCTCTGAAAGCTTTGTGAATTCCTTGGACTTATTAACTTTTAATGTTGTTTTATCTGCCAATGCTCTTGCATTGTGAAACCGCTCAGCGACATGTTCTACACATCAAATTCTACCATGAAATCTGCCACCACCAAACTTCATTGGTCTAAAGCCGCTACAGTAGCTTTTGCAGAGATGAAGAATGCCCTTGTGGACACCACCCTGTTGGCTCATCCTCAACCTGACTCTGAACTCAGCCTCATGCATGATGCTTCTGATATCGCTGTTGGCTTGATCCTCAGACAGAAAATCTGTAACATTTGGCGACTACTTGGTTTTTTCTCGAAACGGCTTCAGCTTGCTGAAACTCGCTACAGTACTTTGGGACAAGAACTCCTTCCTATCTACCTTGGTATTCGTCATTTTTATCATTACCTTGAAGGATGGACTTTCTTCGTGTTGACTGACCACAAGCCCCTATGTTGTGCACTCCAGAGCCCCAACAATTGTCGCTCCCCCAGGGAAATTCGACACCGTGATTTCATCACGCAATTCACTACCGATATTTGTCATGTCCAAGGTGAACAAAATCCAGTCACCGATGCCCTCTTGTGTATTTCCTCCCTCACCTCCATTTCACCTATTAATCTTGATGAAATCGCTTTGATTCAAGAGTGTGATAGAAAACTTCACCAGCACACGACAATCCATCATCTTCTCTAGTATTCGATACTCGTCCCATTCTCTCCTCCAACAAGACTATCATGTCTGAAATTTCTACAGGAAATCGAAGACCATTCATTCCTTCACCATTTTGTTGCACGATCTTCAACGTTCTTCACAACCTTTCACATCCTGGTATCAAAGCTACCCAATGACTCATCACTAATTGTTTTTTTTCGCCCAACGTCATTCGTGATGTCCGAGAGTGGACCAGAACATGCCTCTCATGTCAATGCAGCAACATCCAGCATCACACTTGTGTTCCACTTTCAAAGTTTGCAATCCCAACAGCTTGTTTCTCGATATCCACATCAAGATGGTTGATCCACTATCTCCATCCAATGGTTATACATACCCTCTCACTAGCACTGACAGATTCATCTGATGGACAGAGGAAATTCTACTTGCCGATATCAATGCCATGACCATTGCTGAAGCTTTTGTCACCTATTGGATTTCTCGATTTGGTCTCCCACATGTCATCGCCACTGACGATAGAAAACAGTTCGAAAGCAACTTTTTGTTTCCCTCACTACTTTTCTTTCACTCCACCTGGATTTACACCACAGCTTATCGTCAATTGGTAATTGTCTTGTTGAGTGTTTCCACTGCCAGTTGAAATCATCTTTAAAAGCTACTAATGATTCCACCCACTGGAGTGAACGTCTACCCCTAGTACTCTTATGTATGTGTATGTATGTGTAAGTCTATTATAATATTAGGCACAGCAAACATGTGACTACATGAGTGGGAAAAAGTATATAACCATATGTATATGGTTGATTTTGATGAAACTACGTAGAATTAAAATAAACACTAAAAAAAAAGAAAAAAACAGGTTAAAAGTCTATTAAGATTAGAACTTATTAAAAAGGCATCTTTTTACAAAACATTGTTTCAATCGCTCAGTCTCAACCGGAGGGAGGATGTAGTTGTTATTTCTGGATCTTAAGTTTCTTTGTTTCTTGTTTTGAAAAAGTTCATTGAGAACATGTTCAGGATTATTAACTATTTTTCCAAATAGGGCTTTATCTCTCAGTGGAATAGCATTGTCCGTATTTGACGTCACAAATTCCGACCCCCGCCAAGAGTGCAGACAAACATTACCAACTTTTAATATCAATTCTATTACGACTTTGGGTTCTTTGTGACTTATCTCGATTATTTGATGGTTTACATATAGTTATATTACGCGAAATCATACACTAGTCACAAATTGACTATAATTTAGGGGCCAGTGCTATTTATTTGGGCTTCAGTATTTTGCTGCGAGGAATTTTGTCGACGTACTTTTATCAATGCAGAAGTTCTATTTTTGTAAGTCTTAAGTTCTACAAAGTTGAGGAACGCCATTCCAAGACTTGTATTTTTTGATTGTGAATCTGTTTTTCACTGGAATGGCTTCAAAAGCTAGTTCTGCTTCAATAAATTTAACAACTTTGACTGAATATGACGGCCTTCCAGGCTCATATTTTGAGCGTGATCCATCAAATTATACAGTCGATCAACTCAAGAGGTGGTTAAAATATAGAGGCTTAAAACAAACTGGTAAACTCCAAGTCCTTGTTCAGCGAGTTTGTGATTGTATAAACTCGAGAAATCATCGTTTGCTGGATGTTAGTATAGATGAGGGAAAATGGCTAGCTGCCAAGGTTCTTGGAATAACCTCACCAAAGCCAGCGGTCCCAAAGACGGATTGCATAAAGAAGCAAGGCATTGCCATTGCTAGCAACCCTGTGCCTCCACTGCCGGCTGATTGGAATAAATTTCAATCCAAAGATATTCTGCCATATTACAACTACGGACATATTTATTACTACAGTTTAGAATCGCTCAAATACATTCTCCAACTGATGACGATGGAGACAACAGTATAGAACATATGACAGAGAAACCATTAAAGAGCGCATGGAAATACGTTGATTCCGGGTTTGTTCACGATGTTATGGATGCCAAATCCAAGGATTACTATTTTGTACGTGCACATGTATGGCCCAGTATGCGTTCTGATCTTCCTCACAATGTGTCAGTTATATTGGCAAACTTGAGTGGTGCAATTATCCACGCTTCTTGTGAACCTTGTAAAGTTTCTGCTTTGGGCCGCTGCAGTCATATTGTAGCTGTTTTGATGTTTGTTTTGGACCATGCTGAAAAACAAGGTCACGCTGCATCTGGAGTATGCACAAGCGAGCCTTGCTCATGGAACAAGGGCAAAAAAGGGACAAAAATCCTCAAAAACTGGCTGATCCACATTACCCCTCTAAAACAAAGAAAAGAAAAAGGAATGTGATCGATTTCGATCCGATGCCTGAAACACACAGGAAAGTTGCTCCTATTCATATCAATGGTCTCTTGCAAAATCGGCAAACAATATCCACAAGGAACCACAATGGTGATATTTCGATGTGGGAAACCCAATTACAAATGACGTACGACGACCATGCTCTGGATGAAGATATTACCCAATATCTAAGAGAGAAAGTAAATATATTATATGATAATTTAAAGCCACACCAACTGATGGAAATCCCAGGAACGCAAGAACAAAGTGCAGCGAGGAATGGTATTGCCAGAGGTTCAGATGTTTGACTGCATCAAAATGTAAAACTGCATGCAGCATAGGCAAAAGTGTTTGCGATGATGCACCACAAGCAGCAGTAAGAGCTTACAATTTTATTAAGTCTAATGTTTGGAAGATTGATAATAATTCAGGATTTAAAAGTTACGGGATGAGATATGGTATTGAACGTGAGCTACAGGTGATTAAAAAATATGAGAAACAAACGGATGCAAAGGTTTGTCAAACAGGTCTTTGGGTTAATCCTAAATTTCCATTTCTTGCATGCTCCCCTGATAGTATAGTCAATGACAATGGGCTTGTGGAGATCAAATCCCTGAAAGTGTTTAAGAATAATACAATTGAGGATATAGCTTCGGGAAAGGTTATCCTTCCAAAAGAAACAATGAAAAACCAATGTTTCACTGTTGAAAATGGGAGGTGTGTTTTACGTGAAACGCATGCATATTACTTTCAGGGGCAAATGCAACTCCTAGTCACAGAACGAGAATTCTGTGACTTCATTCTATATGCACAAGAAGGGGAAGTCTCAGTTGAGAGGATTTTCAGGAAGAAGTCCCTCATTAATGAGATCCTAAAATATCTCACTGTCTTATGGTTTAAAGTATTGGCTCCAGAGATTTTTGAGATGCGTGTACCAAGACGTTTGATCCCATTCATATTTCCAGATTGAGACATGAACATCAGAAACATTCAAACTGATGGTACTCCTAAGAGAGACATTGAAGACATCTCACAGGCTGAAACTTTCAACCCTCAGTACACTAGAGAAGAGCTTAATGTTGCAGACATTCTGGTTGATACATTAAAATGGCATGGAAGCTCACCTTGTTTCTTAGCAACAAACTTGATTGCAGTACCTTGGGGTGGGAAAACAGCAACAAGTACTCATTTGGTAAATACCATCCACATTGAGAACTGGCTCATGATTTTCCAAGCACTTGTAAAGTCAAGAAAAATTGATCTGGCTGAAGTCACAGAAATAGGTGGCATTATAGCAAACGTCATTCCGCTTATTGATAACAAGAAATTTGGTGATGCTAAGGTAGAAACATTGCTCACTCAACCAAAAGTTACCAATAACACAATTGATCTCTATGGTGGTGAAGATGATTATTTTGTCCAGTTGCTAAGGCCTTATCTCTCCAGCAAAGTCACATCCAGATGCAGGCTGAATACGTGCCCTGAACAGCTAGAAATTATGAAGTCCTGTTCTGTAAACATGGGAATCCCAACTAGTCCAGGAGAAAACATTTTTAACAATGCACTTAACCTTTGGACACAGCCAGGTATTGTGAAATGTAAACGACGATTTGACTTAAAGCCCAATCCAACTATCCCATGTGTAAGAGATGTTACATTAGATGAAAATGGTTGTGCTCATGAGTCATGGCACTGTTCGGGTGTGAGGAAGTTTTCTGAACGCTCATTAGATAACTTGAAAAGTTTTTTTCTCTTCTCTGTGGATCTTCTAAGCAGAAGCGGATTGCTGAGACTGGCTCAGGTTCCATTGCATATTGTGCTGAATGGGAATACATACAACTTGTATGGTGCAACTCTTTAGAATGGAAGCCACTACATAGCAATTTTTTCCTATAATGAAAGATGGGTACTGTACAGTATAATGGCTGGAAAGAATATCAGAAGCAAAACTCTGGACTTAGATTTAGAGATCTATCTGGATATTATTTAAGTTACCTGTTATTTTTCAATTAAACTGTATGCACATAAGGTAGAGAATTTAAGTGGTGCATTATAAGAAACTAAATACAAATGTAATAATCAGTTACACTTGGTTCCTTGCCAGCTAAGTGGTTCATTGTAACACTTACTTGCATAACACTGATTGGAAATTTACTAGCCCACAACTAACTAGTACCATTTGGGTTGCTACTGGAGAGAGTGATAATGGTATTCTTCTTCCAATAAGGCGAAACTGCTTAACACGCTCATTGAAACGTTCTGCATGAATCCTTGCCTTTGCAATCTTTCTGGACTCCAGTACCTCAGCAGCACTACGATTTTCCCTACCTTTGAGAAATGATGGTATCTTCAGCTGGGCATGTAAAGGATTTAGTAAATACTGAACAGTAAATCCACGTTCGGCCATAACTATGTCATCAGGATTAATGTGTTTCAAAATTCCACATTCTTTGAAAATTGTAACATCATCAATGTCTCCTTTAAAGAGGTCTGACACAAAACATGCTCCACCATTTAGTGTGACAGCAATCAAACACTTGAAAGTGTTTGTATGCTTATAAGATGAATACGTGCTCCCTTGCCTGGCAAAGTCACGAGATGTTTGCACTGAAAATTCCGTGCAGTCAACAGTACAAAGAATTTTTCTCATCGTCTTAAACACTTTCGGCAAGTGTCGCAACGTAACAGACCTAGGTGCGAACATGATATCTTCCATATCTCTGAACACTTTCTACATGAACTGTATAAATGTGGTGAAAATTTTGCATATTGTTGTTCTTGCAATAGATCTTGTAGGGCAACTAAAAAGTGTAGACATAGTTCTCAATGCAAATCCTCTTCTCAGCCGCACGAGACAAATAAAAAGCTTCTCGCGGTTAGACACATTTTTGGTTCTGGGCCTTTCTTCCGTGTTGGTGCTGTCGCATCAGAAGCAGTGTATGAGATACTACTAATTGGACAAACACTCTCGAGAAACAAGTACAAAGCTTCCAGACCGGTAAAGTGCTTCATCGACGTGGATGTTTTGCTAATATTTCGTACGACAAGCTCGGCAATATTTTGATATCATCAGGCTGCATTGCAGCGCTGACTTCGTTTCCAGCAACATCGTTTCAATTTTAGCCGAAAGCTCGGACTTCGTGTAATTAGTTTGATTTTCTTTATTTGCTACTGTTGTTCCAAAAGCACTTACATATTCTTGTTCTCCCATATGATCGATGGCGTTGAGTTTTTGGCTTTGAGCTACTTTATCATTATAACAAAGTGAGGATGTGTCTTCCCCCTGTTCCGTAAATTTTATGTTTTTTGTCTTCGAAATCAGTGACCTTGCTTTGGGAGCCTTTCTTTTCTTGCTGGAAACCTTTGCTATATCGCTTTTAGTCAACGTTGCCTTCAGTGGATCTGGATGTTGGTCTGTGGGTCCCTTCTCACCTGGCCAATGAACGGCACAAATATATGTACTTCTATTATTTACATTTGAAATGTGAAAGATTTTTTTTGGAACATGGTAAAACCCAGCGATGACATTTTTCAATTCCCTGCGATGGTTTTGGGAAAGGTATAAATATCTTTTGTCCTGCAGCGCTCATTCCTTGCAGTGATTTAGGCAATTTTTCTGGGTATCGTGAATCACTTCCTCATGTTCCCCTACAACAATGCTTTGTAGGCCTTTCCCGATTGCGCTGAGCACTTTTTGAGCACTTTTTTCATTTTGAAGCACTATTTAGCATGTTGAGCAACTTTAAGCACTTTTTTGCACTTTGGGCAACATTTGAGCACTATTTCACATTTCAAGTGAGTTTCTAGCAACAAAAGCTAAAAAGTAAGCAATTATAAAATTCGATTCGTACTTTGGTTAACCAAACCTACAATTGGGTGAAAGGTTTCAAAATTGACGGTTGTCGTAAAGTTGTAAACAACTCCATATGCGGATGTTTTTCCATATATGGAGAAGAACATGAAACAGATTTTGAAAAATGCTGATTTTTTGCAAAAATATTTAGCTGAAATCTTGTCATTATTGGTTTAAAAAAATCTTTCTCATTGTTCAGCAAAAATGCAATTTCTGTGTCACACTCAATGAGTGTGAGTGTGAGTAAGCTTTTAGAATACAGGCGTAAGAGTGTTCAAATTTTATTATGCATGTGTTAAAGCATTTTTACGTTCCATGTGAAGTAACTTGAAAAATACTTTTGTTTTATATTCAATCAACCTTTCGTAACAAGTAACACACTAACAACCTATCAAATAATACTACGCAAATAGATTGTAAGGTTAATTATTTCAGTAGAAATTGACACTTCCATGAAAATCCTAGAGGTAACTGTTCACAATTTTAGCACTTTTTGTGCACTATTTTGAGATTTTGAACACTTTCTGAGCACTTTTTAGCCATTTTTGCCAGCACTTTTTTAGGATTTTACCAGCACAATCGGGAAAGGCTTAATTGCTACTTAGTTAGAGAAAATACAGAATGAAAAAGGAGTATATTTTCAACCCCTGACGTGCGATGGCGGCCTTCAATTTAGCTTCACAGATGTCGGCGAAGTTATCGTTCCATGCCTGAGTGCGCTGTTGCTTGATAATTCTTGCAAAGCATTCTGGTCTCAGCAGTTACATAACGCAATGAAACGCCAAAATGGGTGTTGTCTGTAACAACCAAATAATATGTATATTTTCCATGGGACTTACAAGATAGCGTATTTTGGGCGATAAGAGAAACCATAACTCAATATTTACGACCGTTACGACCATATATAAATCAGGCTTAACCATAATGCACAATACAAAGTTCATCTTAGGTATGATAAAAATCAAAAAAACTGTGTTTAACTTGATTTTAATGTCTGGTTTAGGCTCCTGCAGCACGAGTGACGGCATCTATTCTGCGCGGCGCTAAAGCGACCAAACTTTACTGTTGCTGAGGTGTTATGAAAGCCCACACTGCATTGATAGCATCCATCAGTTCCGCTGGGTTGCTGAGTCTGCTTAGTGTTAGTCTCCTTCTGACAATATCCCCCATATTTATTGCAAGGTTTGTTTAAATCAAGAGTTTACTGGCCAATTCAAACACTTCTACTTCAATACCTCCAGACCATTTATTGGTAATTTTGGCACTATAAGCAAGGGCACAGTCTTGTTGTTGAAAATGAAATCGTTGACTTATTCCCATGAAGCTTTTCAGCCGAGAGAGCCATAAAACATTCCAACATTTCTTGGTAAAAAGGTGCATTAACAGTGTATTTAATAAAACACAAAGAGCCACCGTCATTAGCAGACATAGCATCCCAAATCATGACTAACGCGGCAGTCACATTCATTACATTCTGCTTCAAGCTGTAGGGCTTTGAGCCTCACCCTTTTCGCTCAAACTCTCGGAAATTAATGTCAATGTCTTTTCTCTTTAGCCCAGAGATGACGACGCTATTGTTGCTTTTGGTTTAAGACTTCTCCTTCATATGCGAGATTTGTACCTTTTTTCAACAAACTGTCTATTGTCTTGGTGTCACACTCCAACCTCACTCCAATGCTTGCAGAACTCTCAAAAGTTACTGATCTAATTATTTTTATAATTTTCTCCAAGCAGCGATCTTTCTCGAACGCCTGTACATCTTGTTCGCCCACATTTTTGTACCTTCCAGCCCGTTTTCCATGGATGAGCTTCGATACCGCACTCCGTGAACAGTCAACCTTTCCACCATTGTAGGGACAATCAGGGTAAACAAAAGCATGACCTTTTCCACTCTCGGTCTCAGGCTTCTTGTGCAGCCTCTGTAATACAATTTTATAGTTGGCTGGCTACCGTTGTCTGCCTGTCAATATAATAATTACATTGGCAACCAGAAAAAACGGTAATAATTTTTAATGCTGGTGGCCCCACTGGTCGTTTCCTACACTATGGTTCTGTGCTTTTGTTTACGTGGAGCGTTTTGATCGTTGTCTTCTGAAGTGTGAGATCTGTAGTCTTCCTCATGTTTGAGAGTGGTGGTTTTGGAAATCTTGTTGCGCCTGGCTTGTTTGTACGGGACGCTCATTAGACTATTTCGTTTCTTAAGGCCCATACACACCGGACGCGATTCGGCGAACCCACGCGATTTTTCAAATTTTGAAAGTGAATAAGTCGATCCATAGGAGAAAATTCAGTTTAAAAGACATGTAGCCTAAATAACTAAAAATGTTATAGCGCTTTTGATTATCTAGAGAATCTGCACTAGAATCAAAACTACCAGTCAATGGAAGTCGAAAAATCACGTCGCGGTGCCGAATCGCTTCCGGTATGTCTGGGCCTTTACAACTTTGTTGTGTTGTGATGTTCTACTTTTGACACATAATCGTACAGTACTGTATGTTTAATGACAATATTGCACAACTGAGTGCTGCAACACTTCGGGTTTTTACGTTGACGAATAAGTCTACTTGCATGATTATTATTTATATTGCAAGGTGTCAAGTTTCTTTTGTTTCGGTTGACATCAAATCTTTTAATTTTTCTGGTGATTGAATTAACTAACAAAAGTATGAAAATAATTAAGAATATTGCATGAAACTGACCAAAATATCATAATCATTTAGTCCAAAGTCAGCGTTGTTTGCTGAAGCAAAGCTGAGGCAGGTAACGCTTGCCAAGATCGGAATAACTCTAATATCTCGCATTATTAATCACTGCATAGTGTTCTCAATTTTCATTGGCTCATTATACCTTCAAATAAGTGTGTGTAAATATTGATGAGATGCAAATAACTTTTCAGTAGTTTGAAACAAAAAAGTAATTAAAAAATCAATGGGAAATATTAAAATAATGGAGAAGCGATAAAAGGAGTTTGAAATTGAAAAAACAAGTTAGCAGCCTGGAAACTTAAAATGGTATTTAAATATTAAAAAATTAGTAACAATTATGAAGTCGGTGGAAATTTTTGAAAACCATCACAAAAGAAAACTAGAGTAATAGCCGTTGATTTCATATGCTTGGCTAACTTGTTTGTGGCATATGACAATAATTATAACCAAAAATTATCAACTTAAAACACTCTCTTATTTTTCATGAGAGCATAAATGAATGCAACGCGCGTCCGTATGCGCGGTCTCCGAATACAATTTTCTAGAATCGTGAAAAACTGCTTGCATAATAGTAGTTGCATGAGCAACTTACATTTACATTCACAGTTTGTAATCAAAAAACAATAATTACGCAATGATGGAAGCTAATAAACAACTTATCACAAAACAGTCTAGCTTTTGTAAAGCAGTTGATTCCACCGGATCTGCACCTAGATTGAAATGATCTACCTCCTGCTTCCTAAGCCTTCTAATTTTTCCAATGCACCACCAGTCGATATTACCTCATTTTCTGATGCACAAAGGACGTAACGAACCGTTACATTTTACTTTAATTGCGCCATCATGCACTACAATGAGACTGTCACATTAGAGTACCAAGTTTAAACTTGCAGGTAGCAGCACAATGAAATACTATAATTTTTTTTAGGTTCTTGCAAGTTAATTGATTTTTTCCTTCCAAATTAAAATGCTGACATACAAAATTTCCATTTCCACTGATTATTGTACCTAACTGACGTTTGATGTATTATCATCACTTCTCCTCGACGAAAGCAAATGCATGTATTTAAACATCAGAAGGCAACAAGTTTTTGCTTATCGTCATTACTGGGAGACTGAAACAGGCATGTTCTTGATCAGTGAGTTTTAGGGGTAACGCAATTATAAGTATTCGTTAGTTTGTGAACAAGTCATAACTCGTAAACATAATACTGATATAGTGTTCTTATTTGAAGCAAAATGATTTTGCACAATAACTGTCCCATGTCGCAAGGACCAATGAAGCGCTTAAAATATGGATGGATTTGACGACAACAAAGATGCCTAGCACACCTGAGCTTGAGTCAATTTGAGAACGTTATGTTACATGAAATTTTATTTTAAACACGCTGTGTACTCGAGTGGCAAAGAATCCTTCGTCCGCTAGGTAGTTTTTACAGTTCTCATAAAATTTTTTCATCCTGTAGTCTGTTATGCTGTGTTCTAGTTATTTGGGGTGTTCTATCGTCTTTTCTTCTTTAATCTTGATTTATACTCTTGCTTCAGCTCTTGGTTCAACAGACTTACAGTAACTGCTAACTATTAAAACGCAATAGAATGTCCAACAGCGCTGCAAATCAAGCTATATCTCAAAATGACTGAATACTTCAACATTTGAATGCAGACAACTGAGAGATTTCTCTTAAACCTTGTGAGTACCTTCTCCCTTGAAGCGCATCAGGCAAAATGTAATCACTACATATCGTTATTTTAAAAGCTCTGTTGTAACGTTTTGAGTTGTGTAGGAAACTGTTTTTTTGTTCAATCTTACGCTGACGTTTCTTCAACTCTTGCTTGAAGTTCGGAAGACCTCTAGCTTCAGCTCACAACACCTACAATTAATATTGACTTTTGGTAAACATTGACGCAGCCTGTTTTATAGCAATCGATGGAACTAGGTATCAAAATATTGGATTGACAACTTCGCCCGCATCCTTGTACAAGAAATATTTTTCTACACCTTGTGAATAACCTCGAAGCGAACGTTAACCAAGCAAAATGCTCCTTTTTTTTGACGACTTATCTGTTAATATCCTGCACGAATAACACCCTTTTGTTTTTTCATGCCAGGGCGTGTTAAAAAAAGGAAAGCAACGATATCCAGCCCTAACTGACAAACATGCATTACGTTGAAACCAAGTAAAGTTTTATACTTATTTTAATAGTAAAACTGTATCCCGTACTACTGGCATACAAACAAGAATTACTCCTCACATAATAAATCTTATTTGAGTATTTTGAACAAAAATATGTGATGTGATGCATGCATGCATGAGAGTTCATGAACCAGTGTTGGCTCTAATTTAAATTGCGCTAGCCGGTCGTTCTATTTTAGGTTATACTAGTTTAGTATAACTCTCTGTGACAGCAATTATTACGGTTAGATGCAAACGAGATGCAAAGTAGTTTGACACTATTGTATTGACCTGTTAGCCTCGCTTACATTATGTCAAAACAAAACGCATGTACCATTTATAATCATTTGCATCTAACCGTAACAACTGCTATTACGGTCAGCGGCCGTAGGTTGATCCAGTTTAATTTTTGTCAATTTGACACGCTTTTTCCACTGAGCTGAATATATTATCTGGAGGGAGCGCTCTCGCCTCTGTTCAGTCAAAAAAATGGAACCACCAAGATGGCCGATTTCGAGTGTAAATGCTCTATTTTGGACCTAAATTTTCATGGTATCTACCACTGGCCACGGCTCGGGTTTGAGCCCGCTACCCATTTCGCATCCCCCTGGATTTGAGCAAAGTTTTAAACGAAGATTTCTGTTAGATACACACATTACCCGATTATTTACAGTTAATTTTTTACTCTAACGACGTCTATTATGTTGGATCGTTGGGGAGACAACACTGGGATGATGAACAAGCAAGTTCGGCCGTGTTGTAAAGTTGTGCTTTGTACGAGCATTATTTCTTGTTCTATTTAAATTTATGAAAAATGATGCAGGTAGGTAAATAGCATTCCTTGATCTATACTGGCCTTTTAAAGTGCTTGAAAGTTGATCAAACACATTAGGTTACAGCGTGTATTATGCAAGTTGTAATGTCCCATTGAGAGAAGTGCAACATCCAAGATTGTGATGGCATTGTTTAACAACTCAGCCACACTGCCACAGACATTGAATCTATGAACTGCCATTGAAATAAGCTACGTATTGTCTATTGGATTTGAAGTACCTTAGTTCTGTGGCTTTCTCAGATGAACCACTGAAAGTCACAGTTGTATATTCAAGTATTTCATTTCAGAGCGTGCATTACCAGTGTTTGCACCATTAATATTTCATTTCATTTGAGTGATTATGCTTTCACTTCAGTGGTACAGAGGATTTTTAACTAAAACTTAGCATATTTGATATAGAAATGAAAAATTCAGCTGTTGTTTTTAATGAGCTGAGTGGTATCACAGGAGA
>JAODVM010419830.1:0-25854 GCA_025400095.1 Phenganax marumi
TCAATTCGCTCTCCTGGTTATACCGGGTCACAATTGTCACCCCCTGCTGATTCGTGGGTTCCCCTTGGGATAATTTTAACCATATTTTGTGGAATTGATTTGGTACAGTTGAGACTTAATTTGCTACTTTTAGGTATTTCCCACACTAGCATAGGACTGAGAATGTGATTCCTCTTTTGATCAGGCCCTTTCCGATACAATGCAGCAGCAGTCTCGCAGTATACGATGGGTCAACTATTTGGGGGAGCCCAATCGGAGCAGTGGGGGGACCGACAGTTGTGTCCAAGGAGGTCATGAATAAGATCGTCGTCCAGGGTGATACCCTCAGATCCATTGAGAATTTACAATTCAGAGGTTTTTCTACTTCTGGGCAGGTGAATTGCACAATCATGTCGGTGCATGGGAACAATTATTAGATGGAGAACTGAATCCCCAGCAACTTGAAGTGCTAAGATGGATACGCGAGAAAATCACAATTTCAGATTATTTTCAACCATTCCAAGGCAATCTAAAGGGAAAGTTTTATGATTCAGTACGTCCAGCACCTATGCAATTTCCTAATAGTCTTTCTATTCGACCATTTGCCGAGTTTGTCCGAAACACGTTAATTGATTGAATTCATTCAGGAGCAGTATCCCTCCTAGGCCATGTTAGTGAAGTTCCTGCAGCCCACCTTGTACTACCATTGATGGTTGAACCAATGAAGCCTAGACTATGTCACAATGCGCAGTTTCTCAATATATGGATGGTGGACATCCCCTTTAAATTGGATGGTCTTACGCAGGTGCCACGGTATGTTGGAAAAGATACTTATCAAACCGTGTTGGACAATAAGTCTGGTTATGACCGTCTTTGATTATCTGAAGATAGTCGGACGTATTTTGGCATTCAGTGGGGAGGATGGTACTTTGTCTATAATACTTTCCCTTTCGGCTGGAAAATATCCCCTTTTATTTATCATTTGACCGGTCTTTTCGCAACTAACAACTTTCGATCCATTGGTATACCCTGTTTCCTCTACATGGACGATTGCCATAATGGACAGTTACAGGTCGACTTACATTCGGCGGCTTATTCTCAACTGCAAATGTTGGATGAACGTAATCTGGCTGCGGCCAGATCTGCTATCTTTATAGTGGCATAGTATGTGGTGCTATTGGGATATTTTCTTGGTTTATCCAAGTCAACAATAATACCTCGGAAAATTGTTCCATATCTAGGTTTTTTTGGCCGACTCAGCGCGGTGGCAAGTATTTCATCTTATTCCAGCCAAACAAGAAACGTTTCTCCATTACTACACGATGTTTTAGCTAAATCGTCTGCGTTGGTGAAGACTCTACAATGGCTGGTGGGAAAGTGTGTCACCTTCTCATTGGCTGTTCCAGGGGCCGTCCTCTTTACTAGAGAGATGAATAATGCCATTTTGAAAGGGTTTGGTACTCATCGTCATGTAAAGATTACCAGGAAACTTTGGGACAAAATCGCCCACTGGTTGTTTCTTGAAATGTGGGATGCTCCCCTTCCTTGGAGAGATGAACGTCATTTGAGAATATCTCTTGCTACGGACGCATCAGGGTCAGGCCGGGGAGCAATGGTACATCTCCAGGAAACTACTACTACTTTTGACTATTGGAATAAAGATGAAAAGGTCCATGACATTGCCACAAAAGAAGCTTTGGCACTTAATAAGACTTTATTAGCATTCTCTGATACGCTACAGAACACTTCGGTGGACGTGCAAGTAGACAATATGTCGGTTGTGCGCGCATGGCCAAATGGTGCAAAGAGTGTGGCGTTAAACATGATGATGAAAAACTATTCTTCACCATGGCTAAGTTGAATGTTTTGCTTCATCTACATTTTGTACCGTCTAACCTTAACCCAGCCAATTCTCCTTCATGTCGGTTGTCAGTGCTTGATAGTCAGCTACATCCGAATCTGTGGACAATTCTTCAGAATGAGTTTGGGGGTTTACAGGGTCGCACCTGCGATATGATGGCCATCGATTCCAACATAATGATAGACAGAGACGGCATCCCTCCAACCTCATTTTACACCTTCTCCCCCTCCCGCTTTGTCTGGCGTTAATTTTTTTCTCTCAATATTTCGCTAAGGATCTCCCCTTCTTTGAGCAACCATATATTTTTCCTTCACTCATGCTGGTCGAGCATGTCCTTTGTTTTCTGTGCTACGCAAGGAGAAATTGTACTTTGGTGACGTTAGTACCTTATCCTAAGAAATATTGGTGGCCTCTTCTTATGAAATACACAATCAAGTCGTTACACCTCGCCTGTTCTCCCTGCGAGTTCCTTCACGTGAGGGACGGGTACCCCATCAAGGGATTCCAGGGGACTTGTGAGCGTTTTCGCTTGTTTTTGCATGAGTTTTTCTTAATTAAGGAGACCTGTACGGTTTTGTTTAGGTTCATGGTATAGTAAAGCATAACTTAATTTATTAATGGAGTTCTGTTTATTCTCCTTTGCTGGTTTAGTCCTTGCCCACAATAGCTAAACTGTTTGTTCGTTTGGTGAGATTCCCGACATGCAGTCACACCAATGATCATAATTTTTTGTTTTGTCAATGTTGTGGGTATAAACGGAAATCGTCAGTTTCTTGTGATTCAGTTCCTTTGGATCATATGGAATTGGAAACCATTGATGAACGATTGCAACAGCTATCCTTATTTGCTCAAGCTACCAGCTACTCCAAGCAAAAAGATGCTCTTCAGATGGAGTTAGATAAATTTTTTGCCTCTCTTCCCAGTTTGCCTATCTTATCTAATGTTACACCCCGCGACGTCTGCCGTTTTCTGGTATTTAAAGATCGGAATGGAAAGACACAAATCCATACCAATGGTTGTGTATTTCTGGGTCAAAAAGGGGTACAGAACTGTGGATGTCCTTTGAGACTATCCTGCAAGACAGTTGATTCATATATCAGACAACTTCGCTCCATTTTTAACTCGGTGGGATGTGATGGAGAATGGGACCGCAGACTTGGTTTGGTTAATCCAGCTGCAGATAAATCAGTGAAAGAATATTTACGAGTTTTTACAATGGAACAGCTCGAGTCCGACCAAAGCAGGCCAGCCCATTTTTCATTGACAAACTTGATTGCTTGGTAAGACATATTCCTGAAAAGATGAAAGTAGCTGGCATCACACCTAGCCAAAGGCTTATTTTGGCATGGGATCAAGCTTTTTTCAAGGCAGTATTTTTTAGCGGTGATCGACCGGGAGACATGAGCCGAGTAAAGGTGCCGGAGATCCTCCGGTTTCCGAACGGCAGATTCCTTTTTAACCACGTGTGGGGAAAGACCCTTCGTGATAGCAATTCTAATGTATTTGGTATAAAACGGAATCCTCAACCCAGTATCTGTCCAGTGCACGGTATGGAGCAGTATATCGCTATTGCCGACCAACTGAAAATTCAGATGCGGTCTGGGTATCTATTTCGTCCAACAAACCAGCAAGGGGCGACTGTGAATGTGTCTTTCACCTCAGCCGCTGCAGAAGCCCGACTTAAAACATACCTCACAGAGCTAGGTAATGACAATGGCAAAACGTTACATGGCTTTCGTTTGGGGTGTGCTATCACTCTTGCTTTGTCAGGAGTTGAGTTTTCGAAAATAATGGACCTTGTAGGTTAGACACAACAGCATACAGCATTGTAATATCTCCAACTGGCTAAAGTTCTTAACCCTCCAGGAGCGTTGTCCCGACTAGCTCAGCTTGATATGGCAACAGTAACACAGGCCTGGGAGCATGCCAATGAACTTTGACAATTTGTATCTGCATTTCCTAGTATATCTACACTGAATACATATAAGCGCCCTCATGAAACTTAATGAACTGTCACAAACTAGTCAGGGGTTTGGTGGTGCAGCACTTTGTCTTTTGAGTATTGGCTCAGGTGTGGAGTTAGGTGTGGTGGTTGAGTTTTGGGTGTATTAATATGGGGGTATGACTTTGGGTAAGGCTAACTTGGGGGGACGTACATTGTTAATGGGGTAACTCATGTTATTGAGCGTTGAGATCGATTCTCCCATACTTAAAACAAGCGAGTGCAAGTGAGAGTGTTGTGAAATAGGATACTATTTATAACACTCAAAAGGAAGCATGAAGGTGTAAAAACAAGATGTTTTAGCACATAGGACATCTTATGGAGCATGTAGTCCTATGGGACTAGGGCTCCTATAAATATTTGCATTCTAATTGCATTCACGCTTAAAAATTGATCAAGCACCCAGGAAGGTAGCAAGAAGTGATGGGTGGAATCATCATGGGATGACAACTGCAAGGCGTTCATCTCCACTTCAGCAGTTCACAGAAGAATTATTATTGAATATCCATGACTCAAGTTCAACAATCTCTTCAGAATTGTTTGAAAATCTCAGTCTGGTTAGATTGTGAAGCACTCAGTATTAATTTTAATTCTGTTTTGTTTTTAAACTTAACAACAATTATGACACTTAACCAGCTAAAATCTTTTCAACCTTAGGAACAAGAACTGCATTATGGTATTGATTGGGATAGTCCATTGCCGATAAATAGTATCGGTACATAAATTGTGATCATGCTTGCATGGAGTTTCCAATAACCTGTGTGGATATGGATGAACAACAAAGAGAAAGTCTGCACTCTTTAGTGAATCCCTTCTCAGAAAGCAATTGCTATGGAATTGATTTATATATGCAAGCTTGCAATTTCCTTCTTCAAAACAACTAGAAAAATGTAACATTAATTATACGTATATAATTATGTATGATTCTATAATTAAATGCCTGACTGTCAAATTAAATGCCTGACTTGTTGATTTTATCAATGTGCAAATTGCTTTGATACGTTGCCTAGCAACACACCTGGAAAGCTGTTCTTTTTTGTTTTTCATTGTACAAATAAGTTTTCGCCATAACTATTTGCCACTTTGTTTTTGCTGCACAATAGAACCATCAAAGATGAACTCTTTTTTAAATACAAATTCACAAAACCTCAAAAAGTGTTATAAGTGTCACTTTCATCTTGCCTGTTATTTATGCTTCACAGCCTTCATAAAATTAAATATCACTAGAAAATTCATCCAAAAATATTGTAAAACAGCAAACAATATCATTACATGTCAGTGTATTCCATGCTTCTGGTTCCGCTTTTCTTATTCTGTCCATGGACTATATTTCTTCACCATAAACAAAGGATTTAGATAAAAAAAATTTTGAAGTCTTCTTAATCCAAAAAGCAGAGGCGTACAAACGAAGGTAGCTGGTTTTTCAGACTGACTGACAGCTGACAGCATGGTTTCTAGTAGGAACGGTAAAACAAGCCATCTAATTGGCTGCTGGTATGTCTGCTGACGTTTACAATATGACATGACCATGGACATGACACACGTGACATAATCTCATCAGAGCTTCCATTTGCAAAGAAACTTGATGCAAAAATAATTTTTTGTCATCAACTGAAAAAAAGACAAAAATGTAGTTTGGAACAGTGATTATTTCAGTCTGCCGTGCCATTTAAAATGTCAAATGTGTGGTTATGCAGTATATGCCATGTGTTTTTGCAGTATATGCCATATGCCAAGTAAAGGTATAGACATTCATTAACGTCACTAAACGTTTGTTCACAGGGGCCCCAAGACGAAAATGCTTAGGAAACTGACATAAAAGACAGTGATGCACAGTTCCTTGTTAAACTGCAAACTCGGTCGAAAATTTCCAACGTTAAATTCTTGAGTTTCTTTGGTCTATTATTGCCAAAATAATGCAATACTTGCCTAATTAATTGATATTTGTATCCTTGTCTAATTGTAGACTGCAGTGGACAATGTCATTCCAGATTCAAGCATCTTAGTAGCCCGTGGGTAGAACACAGGCAAAACATGGTCAACTGTTTGAGTGATAATGGTATGAGTGAAAACATCATTGACTATGTGCAAGGTGTTTTTGATTCATTTGAAGACCCATTCTTGAGGCTCCAAACCACAAAGTTGGAGACCTCTTTTATTCAGGGAGAACTCAATATAGTAGATCCAGTTCAGCATGTAATTGGAAGCCAAATAGTTTTTAAGAACAATGGACCAAAATGAGTTATATGTGAGAGAGAAGACACCATGGTGTACATTCCAATTATTGAGAGTCTTTAACTACTCCTTTTGAATACTAAGATTCTTGACATTGTTTTGAAACCGACTGAAAATTTCAGAAACGGAGTGCTCTATGATATATGTCATGGAGAGCTCATAAAAAATCATCCAATTTCTAAAGTGCATCCAAATACTTTACAAGTAATACTGTATCATGATGAAGAAGAAGTATGTAACCCACTTAGAAGTCATGTTGTAAAACATAAAATAGACCTATATTACTACATGTTGGCAAATATTAATGTTAAGGTTGAAATTAAGTGCCATTCAGTTGTTAGCCATTGTGAAAGCCAAGAATGTTACAAGGTATGGCCAGGAAAAGGTTTTACTACCACTAGTAAATGACCTCAACAAGCTTGCAGCTGGGCATACTTTCAACCTTTTGAGCCAATCATTGAAATTGTATGGTGCTGTTGCTGTTTGTCTTGGTGATACTGAGGTCAGCATCAGTGGGGAGGCTTTAAAGTGAAAGTTGGTTGGTGCCATCAGAAATGTCGAAACTGTCTTTGCACATTTTTCAACAGGCAACAACATTTTAGGGATAACGAATTTACCGCTAGGACATTGAAGCAGTACCTTAGATTGTGCAACGACATTGAAAATGCACCCACAACTGCTGCGAGGCAAGATTTGCAAAGTAACTATGGAATTGATGAAAGAAGCTTGCTTACTAAACTTTGTTTCTTTGATTTGACGAAGCAATTGCCACAGGATATCATGCATATTTTGCTGGAAGGTGTTGTCCAGTACGAAACAAGATATATTCTGGAGCACTTGTTTGACAATGGTTTACTGACATTAAGGGAATTCAATAATTCTTTTAACCAGTTGCCATTTGGTTACCGTGACAAAAACAACCGCCCCATCTCCTCTTAAAAGCACTGTGTATGGTGGTCAGGAAAAGTATAAACTGAAATAAACTGCAGCACAAGCATGGATCTTCTTGAAGAATGTGCCATTTGTTTTGATGCATTATGTCCCTTTGGAAAATGAGTATTACAAACTACTTTTGCAGCTCACTTCAATTGTTCAAATCTGTTTTTCCCCTGTTCTCAGTGACCCCTCTGTTTATCTCTTGTTCTCAGTGATCTGTTTTTCCCTGTTCTCAGGATTAATGAGTTACAAAATTTGATTGAATCTCGTCTAAAAAAGTTTTGAGAGCTGTTCCCTGCACTAAACATAACTCCAAAAATGCACTATCTATACATATTCCACAACAGGTGCGGTATCTAGTATAAATGTAAGATACCTTAATGCAGTGTTTTACGATGTTTTGCTCGTGTTTTTTACAGTGGGTAAGAATGAAATGCTTGCTGACAGAACTGTGCAAGATCTTCTCAAATCTATTGGTCCAACGCTTGAAAACACCCCACAAAGAATTACGGTTAGCAGAGAACGTCATTTAACGGACAGCACTTTATTCTTCAAAAAACGTGATTTTGACTTCAGAAGCCCATTCAAAGTCATCTTTGAAGGAGAGCCACATCTCACATCGATAGCTGTGTGGGTGTAAAAATGCATACTTTCGGCATCACTTGATTTTCTAAGGAGTTCATTGATAGTGCTGTCCATGTCCAACAAATTGTCTTGGAATACATCTTTTGAATTTTCATTTGGCATACTAGGAAATATTTCCTTCAAAACAGTCAACCTACCTGTACCACAAAAAATAAGATTTCACTGTAAGAATTGTCAAAGCAAGCACAGAGCACTGAACCACGACAAAGAATAGGAGTACTGTACAATACCATTGACATCAGACATACTCCCCGTGGATTCTTCTAGCTGCATTGTATGAATGACTGGAGGACTAATAGTATGGTCAAATTCATTATGATAGGTTCTGGCCAGATCCAAGTTTATATCACTTTCACTTGACTCATCACTAGTAGCATCAATAACAAGCTTTCTACCAGGACATATCATGTGCTGTCTGAATGAGAATAATGAAACTTCTTCTTCACAAGCTATACATTTCTTTATTGGATCAACATCTCTTGACTGCAATAAAAATAAAACCCATATTCTTAACCCTGAATAACTGCTCATCAATTCAGCATTTTGTTCTATAATAGTCTGCAGTGTAATTGCATGGAATAAAAGGCAGCTAGTGGAGCACAAAGACTGCATAACCAGGTAAATTTGCAGTTTTCAGTGAGGCAAAATCACATTCAAAACATACGTACCACTTTTACTATATATTGTTCCAATGGATCAAGACAAAGATCTATCCATAGAGGTCTAATGTAAATTTTTGCAGAAGCAATAACCTCAGATGCAGAACATTATAGCCTGTAGATTGATGGGGAAGTAATGGTTCTAATCTTGTTGTGTAACAATGTTGTAAGGGTAGTTTGACAATAAAACTTTAATCACCCACTCGTATGTGCTGAAATGGATTACTACCAAAGTAATGATTAAAGAAAGACGTCACATAAGAGTATATAACATAAAGTTTTGGCGCATGGAATTTATTAACGCTGATAAGTTTGTTACAATGTCGCAGGCCTTCAATCAAATTAAAGGTGCAGTGTACTTCATCGAATTAAAAGTGTACAAATCAAACTATAAACATAACATCCTTTTATATGACTTATACTATGATGAATTTGTTCAGTATTAAGGTGTCCCATTATCAGATTAAAGGTGCTTTATAATTATATTAAACGTGCCAAGTCATTACATTAAATGGTCTACATGATCATCTCGAATACCAAACATCGATTTGTCCAACATATTGCGCGGACTGCGCCATAGATTTCCAAATTCCAGACACTTTTGCTGTTTTGCATCATACTTTTGGACATATTTGAATCAATTCTTTATTGCTTCCTCCTATGAACCCGAAGAAGACAAAAGCCCAATTTATATTATAAAAATCATGATTAAACAGTACAGTCCCATGTCGAAATTGCAATAATTCCTATAGATTACTATTAACAAGGGGGTAGTCAGGCTCTTAAAAACATATGTTAGCAAATCTTTTCGTAACCGCCTTGCTATGAGGTAACTACTTCAGTGGGAAACATTCTATCACAAACATAAACATTGCATTGGACCACAGACATTATTGCAGTCAAAATTATTCACTAGGTATCAACTGCACAATTATATTATCAAATGTGAATGAAGTCAGACAAATTCTATTCCCTTAAATAAACAAACAATTTTATATTGGAGACTATTGCACCCTGGTTTATTTCATCGTTGGTGTAGAAAACCCCCATTTAGCATCTTGTTTGACTTAGTGAAATTTATTACAAATCTTTTAAGAATAGTATGTACCAAAGTTTGGTATATGACTTGAAATCTATTTTGCTAAATACATCCAAGCAGGTTTAAAAACGTTTTTGCTAATAACCTGCAAGTGGTTTATTATAAGAATAGATGACTTACCAAACCATTGCCAATATAGGATCTTTAAGGTCGCCGTCACACCAGCGCTTGTGCTTAAAGATTACAATAGGATTAGCGTGCTTGCCTGTGACGTCATTCAAGCAAGTGCTGGAATGTTAAGCAAGCAAGTAGCAGTCACACTGAAAAATTACTTATGTTTACTTAAGATTGTAATGATAGATAAAGTGTCTTTGTTATTTTGGTAACTCATATTTTGTAATTCTTCGTAATAATATATATAAAACTAAAGATGGAGATAGATTCTTTGCTTTATTTTATTTTGTCTATCAACATTTTTGCGATTCTAACGAACGAAGAGCGCTTAATTGCAGATGGCGATGAATGTGCAATCTGCTATTTCAAGTGAATCAAAACATGCGACGCTTGCAGATGCTTCAGACGACAACGGCAATGCTTCTTCTCGTGGTTGCCAGAGTGGTCAACCCAAGACTTGATCATGAATTTTGGGTTTTACCTAGGCCAGGAGTAAGATGAAGTTATACTTCGAGCTGAACGTCAATCTGGATAATGGAAAGAGCATTTTTGCATGCAGAAGCCCACATTCTTGCAACTTGTGGAAATGGTTGAGCCTGAAATTTGCAAGAGAAACACTGTGTTTCGAGATGTGATTTCTCCAGCGAAATGAGTGGCTATTGCTCTATGGCAATTGGCTGGAGGTGCAAGTTTCCGGGCCATCGTGACCCACTTTGATGTTGGAAAATCATCCTGCGAGACAATCACAAAAGAGTTTTGCAAAGTAATAAACCATTTGGTGGGCAACTTCATAAAATTTCCAAGCAGTCGCGATGAAACAGCCAAGGCAATAGCTCTTTTTTAGGATCAGTGCAAAATGCTACAAGCTGTTGGAGCTATTGATGGCACATAAATTGAAATTATTGCATCTTATGAACCTTTTGATTACTTTGACCACCATCACTATTACAGTGTAACCATGCAAGCTGTGTCAGGGAAAATCTGATGTTCTCGGACACAGCTATTGGGTAACCAGGTAGCATGCATGATGCCTGAATGTTACACGCAAGTAATATTTTTGTGAAAGCGGATAATGGTGTGATTCTTAAAGAGCCTGTCACTTCTTTAAATGGGGTTACAGTTCGTCCACTTTTTCTTGGAGATAGAGCCTATCCTCTGCTGTCTTGGTTATTAAAGCCATATCCAATGAATGTTATCCTCAATCGTTCTCAAAGGCACTTCAACAAAACCTCTCGTCTGCTCGGTTGACTGTTGAACGGGCATTTGGAATACTCAAAGCTAGGTGGAGAATTCTTTTGAAACGACTAGACAACAAGTTTTGTAACATTCCAGAAGTTATTCTTACCTGCTGTATTTTGCACAACTTTTGCCAATTGGCAAGCATGGGAAGAATTTGATGATGACGAAGTTCTGCAATGGATCATTGCACTTGAGAGAGAAGTGGCGCTCGCAGACATACAAAACCAGGGCGTAGTTCATAACCCTGTAGCCCAGACAATTCACCAATCCATCGAACAGACTTTGGTATAAATTATCTGTCCTGCAACAACTATTCTACCAGGTATTTTTTAGCTACTTACACTTGCAGAGAAAGAGCTCTGATGTTTAGTTCAATAAAACAACAAATATTTTAATTCAAAAACTCCATTTAACTAAATCATACTTTCTACTGCATTTTTATTATTGATTAAATATGTTTAATTAACTACTGCTATTTGTAAACACAGAAATAAAGTTTTTTCGTATTTGAATAATCTATAAAGGTTTTGATAACATGTTCTTCGTTTTCATAAGTTCTGCCATACGCAAGAAGAATTCTTGATCCCTTCGCCTTGATTCTTCATCGAGTTTTCTTTGCTCCATTTCAATTTTCAACATCAATTCTTCTGTGTGTGACTGCACCTTGTCCATTAATTCAGCCTGCGAATGTTGCATTTTCACCAATTTTTCGGTCAGGTTGGCCAGAGCCGTAGCAGTGGTAATTCTAGTTTTTTTTTGTTTCCAAGCTAGCTTATGAGGTTGGCTTTTACGTTTCTCATGTTGCTCTAGAGAATATGCACCACTGCTTTCACTTTCGAACTCATCAGATTCTTTGTTCAAATCATTTATCGTTAGGGTTTCATTAGGGACTGAGTCACTCTGTATTACGCCTGGCATAGTAACCACTGTCCTTGTTCCAAGTACATAATCAAATGTGTCAAAAATGGACTTGTCTTGGGTGAACTGCCCATCCGATTGTTGTTTGCTGTGGCTTCCTTGTACGCTTGTTTCATATTTCGAATTTTGTTTTTGCATTGCTTTGCGCTCTTTGGACTGCTCGCCTTGTTTACAGCATCAACAATGTGATGTCATGTTTCTATTGCCCCACTGCTTTCTAATTCTTCTATGTGTTCTTTCCACTCGTGTACTAAGACAGTTGTTTGGTCTTCCCTCCACCTTGAATTGTTTCCTTTTGTGCCAATTTCATCAGAAGAAGCTAAATTGGAAACGACGAGATCTGAATCGCATGCCTTTGTCCGATGGACCACAGTGCTAGCTGAAGCACTTTTGCAATGAGCTTGTATTGTGGGTAAATTCGGTGGAAGTGGAGCACAAAGCAAATAGGGACTGCCAAAATGTGGCTGTGAATCAGTGCGTGTATTCATCCAGCTGGAGCGTGGAATGAATTGAGGAAAGCCAGGGAAGGTCTCTTAGACGTATGAGTGCGATGGGGCACTTTCACTGAGTCGCGTTTGGTTCGGTTTTGAATTCATTATGATCCTTTAGAATACGAAGGATAGAGCAACTGCCTGCGATGTTTGCGTCTGAGTTTCGAATTTGGCGTGGTAGTGCACTTTGTGGTCATAATGCAACTTAAACAGAGAGTGTTTCTATTGGTGGCATTGTAGCGATCCTCTTGAGATATGCATTCTAGCACAGTTCAGTCACAGAGCCTACCATGCTTGAGACTCACTGCAGTGCTTTTGTAGTTTTGAGCAAAATGTATCAAGTTTCAAGCAAGCTTGAATTATGCATTTTGCACGGTCACACTATCAAGCATGCTTGGAAGCTGACATGTTGACAGATTCGAGTTGATTACGTTCAAGTAAGCACGATTCTAGCGCTGGTGTGACTGCAACCCAAGTCTGGGATACTTGCCCACAACAGCAGAAGCCACTTAATTTCATTCAGTTTTGTTCAAAACATGTACACCATTTGACGAGATATTTGTGCAAATATATGAACAAATTCACTCCTTTGGTTTCCAGTTAATATCCCATGCTCTAAAGCTCTTTTAACACTAGGTGGAAACTCAGATAGAAAAGGTCCTTATTACACTTTTAATGCAAATGAGTTGTCAGAATTTTTGCTGTCTCAGGAAATCTTGCAGTTTACAGAAGTTAGTGGAAAAACAGACCAGATATTCAAGTACTTTACAAACATGACATTAAACTGTCAGTCTTTTATTCCAATCCCTGGTTTTGTCCAAAACAAGAATAAATAATTTGTTGACCTTTTCAGGTAAGTTATAATCATGAAACAATATTCTACTTTTTTTCTCCTCGTACACAAATGGACTTTTTGCGAGATTTAATTTACCACAGGCGGAGAGAGAGGTTGAGCCTGGGATGTACCAGCAACAACACAAACAAGAAACATTACGATGAATGTTTGGCATCCAGAAGTACAAATTCATTTGGCTTTTTATACATACTTTATTTGAACAGCTGAATATATAAATGTTGGTATTCAAGGTGCGCCTTAAAAGTTTAGTGCTATCAACTCTTTCCCGTCTGTGTTAATACTACCTGATCAATGTGACTGTCAATAACATTGTGTGCATTCGATTTATTCATAAGAATAATACTATTTAAAGGATTCCTTTTAGTATGAAGCGGGTTTTGGAGATAGCTGTTAACCCTAGAATACCAAAGAAGTTCTCGATGATTCATTTGTATAATCCAAGGATTTTGTTGGTGCCCTCCCCTCAAAAAGTCTGGCATTCTAAAGCACTTAAAAGAGATTTTGGTTGATGATGATTGCCTGGCTAGTTGGCAAATGATATATACATAATCATAGATTAATATAATGACCTATCTAATTATCACTGCTACCCTTTAGCAGCTTACTCATTTGCAGTAGAAAGGCTGTGACAAGACAGTTGCAAAGTCAACACCAATGCAACTTGCATGAAGAATTGGCCGCTGTGATCACAGCCAAGCCAATCTCAATTGTCATCTTCTTTGCAGATCTTGCAGATAGCCACATTTCTTTCCCTGCAGTAAACAAAACAAAAATCACATTCCAAAAATTAGTGACATTGCAAGAGTTGTTTTACTAAGTATTAATACATAAATTTGTTATCATTATTCTCAAAGTTTTCTCTTTATGAGAAAAAGCATATGGCACTAGATAAAGGAAGGTACTACTGTCGGACATGTTCAGACCTTTCAACTCTCACGCAACTCTCACGCATTATGCGTGAGACACACGCATTCGACATATTTCTCATGCTCACACGCATAAACACTATTTTCTCACGCAAAAGCAAAAAATATAGGAAGCGATTTCATTTTTCGTTTTCACGCGTCTCTGTGCACGCAAAAATTCGTATTTGGCTGAATAAACTGCTATAAAATAAACTAGGTTTCGAGCAGTTGCTGCACAAATCAGTAAGTTGATACTAATCCTTTCCGAAACTGCAGGAAACAGCATTTCAGATTCTCCAGTTTTGAAAATTTTCTGGGGGAGTATGCCCCCAGCCCCCCCTAGTTTGCCGCTTCCCTGTGACAGTTAAATCTCATGCATTTTCAAGTCACAATGTTGGAAGGTCTGTGTTTGGTGCTAACCTGTTAAAGTTTAAGGATTGTTCATCAACCATACTAGAAAGTTTGCAAAGTGCACAGAGGATAAAAAGTGTTCGCAAAAAATATGTGCATATAATAATTGAAAATTTCGCAGACAAGCAATTTCTGTTGCCCTCAAAGAACAAGAAAATGGCTGTTTATATGCTTGCTATTTCCTGTGGATTTGGCATACGCTATCATATACACTATTATCAGCGGAATCGTTTGTGTGCAAATAGTGCTTTTGTGTTCAATTGCTGCACAGTCTGCGCATATATGCACCAGGTTCTAAAAGTGCACATATGCAGACAGTCGAGCATTCAAAGTGCACAAGGGAGAAATCCTTTGCGCAGGACAAACTTTCCAGTCTGGTTCATCAATAAGCAAAACCTTTAAAAAATGAAGATGCGACTTTTAGGATGAATTCAAATGCAAATATTACTTTATCGGGAAAGAAGCGAAGGCTTCTTTTAAAGCAGATAAAGAGAGAAGAACAAGCCAAGAAAGCAATGGATGGTATGTATGAATAATCAAGTTCCATGTTCATCTTTCGTATTCTAATTTTAATACTTTTTGTGTAGTGGAAATTGTTGAAAAACCTAAGGAAGAGATGCCAAAGCCAAAAAAAGCCAAGCAACATGTGGAAAAGATGGACATAACATAACTTCTTTACAACTTTCTATGCAACAATCAGATTTCAGGACAATGAACGTAAGTTCATTTTTAAACTATCAATATATTTGTCGACCACATCTTATGGTTGCGATGATTCACGCAACTTTTAAAATTATTTCGTCAAAGTATTTCTGGAAAGCTGTCCAGTCTTCTGATAACATCTTGTGGCATACAAAACACAGGATCTACTTCCTTGATATCACCATAACCCAACAGAGACAAACCAGCTATCCCAAATAAAGTATGAAAAGGGTCAACCTGAAAAGAGTTTATGCAATAGGAATTTCAAAGTAGTGCAAAACAGTGCCACTTGATTTTTAAGAAACTGAAAAATTAAAACCTAAGCATTGTACAACTAAGCTGTAGCTGAGTCCAGTTCTTTTGCCGTCAAATTTAAAGAACCACTATTCAGCACAAGAGTCTTCTAAAAAGCAAATGTATTGCTGTTTAAAACTTAAGCAAGAGTACATTATGTTACTAACCATATCTCCAGGCCTGTCAGCAAACCCACCAGTCTCATCATCTTGACATGCCAAAATGAACTCTATCAATTTGTCCTAACAAAATTTTAAAAAAGTTTACGACTAACATGCATGCTAATGTTAAAATACCCAACTTTAAAGCAAGAACTCACCTTGTTTATCCAGTGAATTCTCCCAATTATTTTCAAAGAGGCTAGCACCCACCATGAGTAACAAACATCAGGTAGTTTCTCGGGTCGACCTAAAATTTGGATAGAATTGGGATAGATGTTCCATTCACTGTAGCACTAATACCGTGAACTAGTCATACCATTGAGGCCACCAGAAGCTAGTTGTCTTTCACATAACCACCACCCCAACATGTCTGCATTGACGTGGTCCAATCTGTGCGTGATCGACAAGACACCAAGACAACAGTAAATCTAAACAAAGAAAGATGATTATCATTGATACCACTGGCTATGACACCAAAGCAATCCTAGCTGAATACAGAATTATACCATTGGGACACTTGTGTATACTTGAAAATATTTTTAAAACTATGAATTGTTCAAAACATACCTGTCCTGAGTGTGATTCTGAGCCAGGTCTACAACCAAAACCGCCATCGAAATTCATACATGACACGACATAGTCAACAGCCTTATCAACATTTACTGCATCTAATCTTCCCTGATGAAAATAAAGCATAACTGAAAGTACTGTTTTATGTCATAAAAGTTGACTGTTTTACAAATTCATAATTTAGTGCTAAAGGTTCTTACCAATAGAGAAAGAGCAGCTATGGCACAAAATGAGAACCTTGTGTCAATTTCACCTGAAATAATAAGTATAAAGTTCCCCATCTAGCACTACATCCTAGTTATCAGTGAATGATAATCTATGTCCATACTACACACCCCAAATATCACCGGCAAATGACCCATCTTCTTTCTGAAGACTAGCAATATATTTTATAGCCTTCTCAACATCAATCACTTCCATACAGTTGTATATTACAACAATCTAAAAAAATGAGGTACACTAGTCAATGGTGTCATAAAACATTGCCAATTTAATTTCTGGTTGAGAAAACCAATCAAGATGATTATTCACCTGGATAGCACTTAATGTATAAAGCAAGCTGGAATCATGATTCACACTTGCTCCAAATCCACCATCCTGGTGCTGACATGATTTCACAAATTCAATAACTTCCTCCTTGTTCATTCTATCAAGTTGTCCCATGAGATCCATCGCAGTCAAACCCCAGTACACACCACTCATGCGTAGATACTCTGTTATACAATACTCCTTTTTTGATGAAACAAAGGATACAATTTATTAGAGTGATCTGTAAGTCTGTTGTGCGTTGTTATTTAAAGCCTTACATAATCATCTTTTTTATCGCTATAAGCAGCAATATAATTGGCATGTTTCTCCAAAAGTAATGACTTGACTGCATCAGCTGGTATTTTTATATCCTTCAACTGGGTACCCTGAAATATTAGAAAAAATCTTTGTCATTTAATCATGAAGTGGAAAGAGTCTGACCTTGACCATCTTTAAAATTGCTCGGCATTTGATGGAGGAAAATAGATAAGTAGGGCATGCTGTGGCATCTTGCGGCGAAATGGGTAAATCCTTAGAAAAAAATTGTTTCGTTTGGAAAACCTATAAGAGCTTTGGCATTGCTACAATATTTTTATGGAAGAAAGCTTGGTACACATGATTAGGGCGTGGTAGGGTTGCCCTAAAACAGCACTTCCATCTTTTATTATTAATAGCATCTATGTGCCTTAAATCTTCATATAAATTGTTTTGTTTGAAAGTTCACATCATTTCTCTTTACCAAGCAACACAAAATCTATTATCTCACCATTGAAAAGTTAAAAATACTCAAGAAGTTTACGTCATGTCTTTTTCCAAACTGGAGATTCCCAGTGCGCTAGAGCGTCACTTGCATAGTGCCCACAGAAACACCGCTGGCGGGGTCTTCAATCAAAATGGCGCCTGTTGTTTTCAATTCATCGCAAGTTTTTCGGTAAGAAAATCTTTCTTCTTGCACTTTTCGAGCTAAAAGGCGTTGCATTACAAACTTAAACAACTTTTCAGTCTACCTGTGCTGTTAAATTAATGCTTCCTTCTTTTGTTTAGCGAGGCGGAGGTGTTAAAGTCGACTATCACGGGTGAGTTGAAATGATTTTTTATGGATGTAAACAATGTTTTTGTCTTTAATTAATCGACGAGCTTGTTCAAACAAAGCCTTTTCATAACCACTAAATGAATCGCAAATCGCATTTGTACAATTTAATTTCTCTGTAGTCCATTTCCTTACACGATTTTAGCCAATATTCAAAATATATTTTCAGTTATATTTTGAATCGAGATGTCATTCGTCATACGAATCGTCGCTTTTGCAGATTTAAATTGACAGCATATAGACAACAACCTTTAAAAAACATGAATTTCGTGAGACATTTATTGCACATTACTGCAAATTCTGCAAAGGCTCTGTGCAAAAATGTTAAATATTGCGTAATATAACGGAGAAAATTCGCACACAATAAATTGCAGTTGTAATCAGTTGTACGTAATTGTTGAAAGTTATTTTCCAACAACAAAACAGCTTCCTCCAAGCAGCTAATCAAAACATAGCCTCCTGCGGTACCTACTTTTGAAATCTTCATACTGTAGCTAGTACTTCATGCGTTTACTCTTAACGCCAAACAATTTTATTCTCTTGAATGTCTTGTGTAAAGACAGTATGTAGATGGGCCTAGACTGAAAATGCTAGCAAAAGAATATTAACATTTGGAGCTTAATCCATTAAAGTACATGAGTAAAATTGTCTGGAGTTAAACAAAGTAAAATAAGAACAATGTTGTGCATTGTTGCTCAGTTTGACAATGGATTAGTTATGCATTTCCACTTTTTAGCGAAAAGAAAAGATGATTTTTCTGTTGGGGGAGAATTGTGGTCTTCTTGCCAAAAGTACTGTCAGACATTGTTAGAAGTGAAAATTTTGTCAGCCTTTAAAAGTTTTTATTTTGTAGTCATTCTAAGTTGTATATTGATTAAAATTCAGCTCATGTTGTGCTCAGCTTGTCATTGTATTTGAAATCATTTAGTTTACAAGACTTATACAAGTCAATATTGCTGGGCGACTTAAGCTATGCACTGGAAAAGAAAGTTGAACAGGAGTTGTAAGTTACTTCTCATACGTATGGCAGATAATCACGATTACCTTTATCTGTAATTACTTGTTTATCATAGATCCTACGTTTGTATTAACTGCTTGCCTTAATTCAATATTATTTCAGGTGGAACTGTGCATTCAAAAGTCATATTGACAGCATGAGACAGCAAATGAAAGATAAGAAGGTGGCTGACAAACTTGTTGCTATTATGTGTAAATTACTCTTTTAGCACATCTAATCTGTGTATATAGATTGTAATGCATGTCATTTAATACTGAACTGAGATGTTTTTTGTCTTTAATAGAACAAAAAACAAGAATTTCAGGCTTTGCTCATGCTGTTCCTTGAAACTGCCAGTGGATTCTACATTCAAGTAAATATTTGTAACAATATGACATTATTTTAATAAAGATTAAGATTTGACTAAATCAATGAAATGAGTTATGGTAACTGATATCTGGCACTATTCGTTTGTAGCTTTTGAATGAATTGTGTTTAAAGTATGCCCTTGAAGTTCCTGGTTACATCAATGCTGCTTCAATTGGAATTTTGCATGGTATGGTACCAGTATTATCAATGCAACTGACTGTGTGTGTATGATATGTCTATCAGTACTGAAGATCACTTTGTACAAAAAGTGATGGTTGTAATATAGGACTAACACAGATTTTCCTTATGTAGATGTCAATAGCAATCGTAAGATCAACAAGAAGCCATCAACCAGCGCATGTTACTACATCTGTCAGGATTGCTTGGTGCATCTTGGAGATTTAGGTGTACTGTCGTATTTAACATGCAGGATTTGAAATAGCAACAGCTTATACAGAGTTGAGAATATCTCAGCAACATCTAGAGTTCTCAAATGCTTGTTTTATCCTTTACAGCTCGTTATCGAAATGAAACTGTCGAGGCACAGGCGTTTTATAAGCAAGCTTTGCAGTTGGTGCCGACAAATGGCCAGCCCTATAATCAGTTGGCTATTTTAGCCAGTTCTCGTGGAGATACACTTGGCACTGTGTATTTTTATTGCAGAAGGTCAGTGGTTGAAGGAAACTGGGTTTGCTCACCGTAGTTAAAATGCCTGTGCAGTTAAGCCCATGCTTTTCTTGACAAGTGTTCTTGTGTGAGTTTCTCTGTTTTGTCTTACTCTAGTATTGCTGTGAAAAATCAGTTTCCAGCTGCCTCGACAAATCTGAATAAGACATTCAGCAAGGCTTGTCAATCTGGAAACAGGTAGCTCAGTCATTATAATAGCTGTGTGTATTCTGTATTTATTTTGTGAGGCTTCGGTGGTGCAATCGCTAGGACTTGCGCCTTTCACCACAGAGGGTTGCGGGTTCGATTCTCTGCTCGGACTTAACTTTCTTATGTGAGAAGAGTCTGTCAACTACTCTGCCGAAAGTCGTAGGTTTTCCCTGGGTACTCCGGTTTCCTTCTATGTTAGGGAAAGTCGACAGGGCGGGCTATAGGATAAACAGATTAGGAAAGTAAAAATTAATTGTAAAAATATACAGTCTAAGGTACTATATATTCATGTACACAATTAGAAAAAGCATTCTAAATAGTTATGCAATTCAGCTTATGCTGCAAAGTAGCTATATGCAAACCATCTATCTAATCTATGTAAAATGACATATCCGGCTATTTTTGCTGCGATTTTTCTCCTTTTGAAGTATGTGATAGTGTGGAAATATGGTAAGTGTGCTTGAAATCACATACACTAAGAGGAGAAAACTTGCAGCAAAAAATGGCTCATGCGAATGGGTCTTAAGAAAGCATACTGTGTGTTCTTCAATAGTTTTCATATGATCTAGGCCTAGCTTCTGAAGAGATTTAGTACTGAATGATGTGTGTTTGAATGTAGTTCACCTCCTGCTGAAAAGATAGCAAAAGCTGAATTTATCCAGAAGTTTATCCAGTTTCATGGCTGTATTTATCTGGCCCAAGGTATGCTTTAGATTCATCAACTGGACAACACTTCAAAAATCCACACGATCACAAGCTCGTAAAGAGATGTTCCTGTTAGCTGGAGGACGAATGTTGTTCGTTTAGATCTCAACGTAGCTAAGTCGTTGACTGAGACAACAATTGCAGAACTGAAGCAATTTCTTGAGTCTTCTGATCTTTCTGCAAGTGATTTGATGAAGCTTGTCACCGTCAATCTGTTTCTGCTTCATCATATCAACTCTGTTGATGATGGCGATGATTATGACAGCAGCCTCGGAAGGGATGAACAACATGTAAGGTCTTGCAAACTAATTCAGTACTCTTTCGAATGCTAAGCGCTACAGAGATGGACAAGTTTTCATTATTGCAGGAAAAAAGAATCTCTTCAAAAGCTAGTCAGGAGCTTCATTCTAAGGTCCTGTTCATATGGGCCTAAGTTATCCCGGTTAGCGAGGAAACTTTTCGGCAAATTGGCATGCGAGACCTCGCCTTATTAACATATGGTACGAAAAATTAGATTGCGTTCACTTGAGACGAAAAGTTATCCCGCTTACCGACATCTCGCTTGATGAAAGGCGAGATCTCGGTTAGCGGGATAAAATTCTCCCCATATGAACGCAATTTTCCCGCCTGCCGGGATTATTTTCTGTTTAGTCAGCAACTTTTCAACGTGTTTTTAACGCCACAGCGGAAAACTTTCCCCGGTAAGCGGGACAACGTTTCGCCATATGAACAGAACAAAACTATTTGGCTGGTCGAAACGTTTACTCGCTAACCGGGATAACTTTGGCTCATATGAACAGGCCCTAAACCCGCGTACTTTTGTTCGGAACTTGTTTGTCGTATGCTCAAGATATTCTTTCATGAGAATAATATTGTGAAGTTATCCAAATATCACCGACTGATTCACCGTATATTTCAATTTTCTAAATTTAGGATTCTTGGGTTGTGACTTTGGATTTTTCAAGTAAGAATCGTTTAAACACTCGATGGTTTTGGCGTTGTGGTGCTAATGTTTCGGGCGGGTTTTTTTACAGTGAAAATGCTGCAGTGTCTTGTAGAGAGCGTAATTCGTCATGAAGATGAAGGCGAAGTAAAAAATGCAGAGGATGCAACTCTCCATAACGTTCTGCCAGCAATTCTTCTCATCTGTCAGTGGCTCAAAGCTAATGCTCAGACCATCTTCAAAGATGATTTAGTCATTGATCAACCCCAGTAAGTAGAGGATCTGTACTGTACCGGAAATATTGGGAAAGCTATTTAAACTTGTTCCGGAAATCTTTTCAGACTTTGGATTGATTTTGTGGCTATGCTAAATAAATTTGCTGTTGAACGTGGAGCAGAGAAAATCACAGATGTATTTTTGCCCGAAGATCAAGAATTGCAAGGTTTTCTACCCTTGCAAAGTGTTCACAGGTTTGCTTGCAACTGACCTGTATATATTCAGTGCGTTGGATGGTTGTATTTCAACTGCGAGTGCACTTAGGACTGCGTAATAATTCCTATAGGAAGCTGGAGTTGTCTTTCAAACAAAGCTCGAAGAAAGATGAACTTTTGGAAAGAAAGAGAAGACTTGTTGACTTTGGGGTATATTTGTCTCGTCATTCAGACGGGTACGCTTGAATGCTATTTTATGTGTTGATAAAACTGTGGTGTGTGTGTGTGTGTGTGTGTGTGTGGGCGGGGGGGGGGGGTTCAGCAGCCGATCATCACTGAAATCAATCGATGCGAACATTTCTCTAATGATTTCTTGATTTTCCGCTATCTAGAATTGTTGCTTGTCAGAAAAGAGACAATGGATACTACAGATTTACTTGCGTAAGTAACGTCACAGATTAGAGACTAACAGATGTCCGACTTAGTCTTCGAGCCTATGATTTTGGCGTAAGTGGCCGCCATTAACCTAGCAAGTGCTCCAAACAGAGACCGTCACCCCCCGGTGCCATTTTCAAAATCATTTGTTCAGGGAGGTGAATGCCTTTCTGTAGGGCACTTGCTAAGTTAATGGCCGCCATTGAAATCTTAGGAAAATCGGCTTACGCAATTTTGAAGCAGTCGGACATCTGTTAGTCTCTCATCTGTGGTAACGTTCCATGTTCGCTTCCTGACGGATGTGATTGAATTAAATTACTTTCGTAGATATTACATTGGATTGTTTCAGCATCATTTGACCAAATACGATGATCACATCTATGCGTTCTGTCACATCTCTCAGCAGTAGAATAGAAGTCCACTGATCAGTGACATTAACTATACATATCTTCAATATAGGCAAGTGATCGTAATGGCTCCCAAGGTGCGACCACGCCGTTTCTCGAAACGAGGTAAATGCGATATGCTTTGAACAGAATGCAGGAAATGATCCATGTGAATTTTTTGTTTGATGGTTATTAGTTCGTTGTTTGGTAATTCAAGCAGTGACTCGTCTCAGCGAGTTCAAACTGACCCCCCTTCTCCAATTCATGAGCAAGTTGGACAGTATTCGTTGTTTCAATCGAACTGGAATGTCCCTTTGACCGTTGGCAATACAGGTACACTAATCTAATACTCCGTTTGTATTCATTTAACAAAAATGGTGATGTTTAATTGACTGACAGTCATCAGCTAAATTGTCATATTCAAAAAGTTTTTTTCCCTTTTAAAATCTATTATTTTCGTTATCAAGGTTCTAGCTATGTCCCTACTTCACCCATATCGTCACCAGTGTCCTCGACCCACGAAGCGAAATCATCGACTGTCGTATCGAACATCAAAGATTCGGTACCGCTCGCCAGTTCTCGCGCCGTCGGAAGTCATCGCCGCAGCCCGACTTTCACAAGCCCTGCACAGTCTCTACCAATTCCCCCCACCTCGCTGGCAGTCGGAAGCAATCGGCCTCTGTCGCCGGGGAATCGGATTTCTCCGTCACCCAACGGTGTAGACAAACCATCATTTCAACCTCCGTCTAGTTTTGGCTTGAATATTGCTCTCGGGGTATGGTCACCTTTGGGGAACATGGCAGGAAATGGGCCGCATGACGGAGGGGGCGGAGGAGGTGGGGTGAAGCCTCAGTCCAATGGAACTGGAAATGTATGTATATTGTATACTATGAGCTTAGAAATCTACACTACTCCGTTTTAGCAAAACAAAATTAACTTGGTTTCTTATAACGATTTCTTTTTCGCTGACGTAGTTCTATTTCTCCCCCCAGTCCTTCTGGGGTTCAGGCTTCCAATCTGCTCAGAGCAGTATGTCTCCTCTAGAACAACTGCTCAAGGAACAGAAGAACCAGCAGAACTCGTAGATGTTCGTAGCCGCTCGTCGCATATTCGTTTGCTATTCGGCACTCAGTGATTATTCATCTATCGTCGTCGGTGACGTCATCCTAGTTACTATGGTTACTTGCAGCACCTATTCTCGTAGACCCAAGTTTATCCCGAGTTATCCCTCCTTCACCTGAGTTGTACACCCAAGATAAGGTTATACCATAGTTTGTATGGAGTTGTTCAAGCGATTATGTAAGTACCCAGAGTTTGTTTACCAGTGGCCTCATAGAGTTGATTCGACTTATAGTTTTTACCAAATAGCTAAAGTTTATAAGTATAGTGCAATCGACCGTTAAACGTTAAGTTTACACTGCTTATAGTGTCGAAATGTCGGTTGCAGAAAAATCAGCTTCATATAGGCAGTTGCTAGTCTGTTATTTAAACTGCTGTAAGCTTGTTTGGGTAGGTCAGGTTCCTACATTTATGCAGACTATAATGTATGCACGATAATTACAATTTAATTATACAATAATTGCCAGAAAATTATCACAATAAATTTACAAATTTATCTACCGAAATATTCTCCGTATCTTACATTTTTTGTTCGCTTGCTGTTTTGGTAAGCAGTTGTCTAAACTTCATATTATTTACTAAAGCTGCGCGTCTATGACGCATTTTAACTTACCGTAGATTCTGGGTTAACGGTCATTAGACCTTAGTCGTAATGTAGTTACAAATCATAAACTTTTGTCTTATCTATACATTTTTATACGGTAACATATACATTAATATTCAGCAGTTCACTGAAGGGATTTCATCTGGTTCATAAAACAATCCTCGCGTATCCAATATTGAAGCGAGACCAATCACACTTTTCCGTAGCCCTTCATTTTCCATCAGTTGGGATGGCAAACTGGGCGAACAACTTGGAAAATATTCCATACCCTATGAGATAATTACACCGATGTTAAAACTGTGAGCTGTAGGGCCCATTCTTGCGTGCGCGTAGTTGCAATAAAATGGTCAGGTGTTTGAAGGAATAAGTAATAAAGTTTTGACAATAGCAACAGTATATTTGCACGAAACAAATGTAGAATTTGTGAATTTGTTTTTCTGTGGGAGCTATAAAAAGTTAGTTGGAAGGGTGGTAGTTCATTCATAGTTCTTGATATACGTTACTACCTTGAAAGCTTTGTGTTGTCGTGTGACGTAATAACAAAATAAGAATCTGCGGATCATGCGTGCTAGAAATTCATCATCCACCATTTGAATGTATGAAAGATCTATAAAGACAAAAAAGGAATGCAGTTTTGTAACGATCGTAGAGGACTTGGCCTATTGTATAAAAGCGCTACTCACCAATAAGTTTGGAAAACTTTAGAAAAAGTTTTCTCCACTCCTCTTCAAAGCCTCGCAATTGTTGTGAGCACAGCTCCCAGAGTTGAGTTTGAATGTTTGTGATGTTACAAATGTAGAGAAATGCAACAAGCGGGTTGTGAAGAAACAATGTGAAGAGGTTTCCTTTTCGCACCGTATCTATAGTAACAGAATTGAGAGACGTCTATATTACGTAAGCATCCCATATAGGAAATATCATGGGAGCTCCGCCGCGTCCCGCCCCGCCTATCATCTTAAAGATACATACGCACCTTGAAGTGTAGTTGGAATTTTACACGGCGACATTAATACTACCACAGGTTGACCAAAAACGCCAGATAATGACTGCGTTAGAATAAAAAAAAAGAAAGATGAAACAAACTAACTTCAAACTTGCCTCGAAATGGATCAAATTAGTATAGGAGTATTAATCTTAATAATGGCTTTCTCCAAGCACTATAATTTATGCCATCCCGGTCAGACGCCAGAGCTCACGGTTAAGATACTTGAAAAAACAACAAGAGGTTCGTTGGAGCGAAAAATTACCGAGGCTCTCTACATTCAAAAATTTAAACCTGACTTGAATGAACAAA
>JAODVM010419941.1:0-25849 GCA_025400095.1 Phenganax marumi
ATGAGACAAGCTATTCAAGATACAAACGTTGTGCTAAATATGGTAGTTAGTCCGGGAATTATCCTGATTCCTTCAGACATGATCATACTAGACAAGCCTGTAGAAGGATTTAATAATACTTTGACAACGGCTACGACGTCTATGAAATTTGGAACAAACAGCAACGTTAACTTTAAGCGAGTTTCAAAACTCTTTGAAAACTCTTTAGAAGCTCCTAAGAATAGTTCTAAGCAACTTTCAAGCAAAAACATAGGAGTTTCAAGCAAACTTAAGGACTCCTTAGAAGTTTCTACAAATAGTCCTATAGGCGACTCAAGACTCCTTAAAAACTCCTTAGAAGTTCCTACAAATAGTCCTATAGGTGACTCAAGACTCCTTAAAAACTCCTTAGAAGTTGCTACAAGCAAAAACACAAAGTTACTTGAAACAGCAGGTGTTATGTTGGTATTTGGTCTGCTTATAGGAAAATTTGTAATGTAACTAGCCTCAAAACCTGTGTTATATAAAATAAATGGCTTTGAATTACGGGTTTGTTCCTGAGACTAGAATTATTGAAGATGGGCTTGCAAAGGCCAAGTCTGATATTCAAACCAACAAGACTGAGCTAGGTTCCATAAAGAATGATATTCAAACCAACAAGTTTGATATTCAAACTCACTATTCTTACATCAACACTATTTTGTTGGATATTCAAAGAAACAGTGGTATTTCAATTATTAATCAAAATAATATTAATAATATCAAGGCTGACCTTGCACAACTAAAAACAACCTTACCAAAAAGAAACTCTCATATCTTCAACTTTTGTTATGAAGGTATAAAATCAGGCTACATTTATCCTTCTAGTACTAACAAGGGTTTTCCCCCTTTAAACTCTTGTGTCTACTTGCCGAAAGAAATAAATGACAAGACAAAAATTAAACTGTTAAACCATACCTTTGATAATGACAATAATATTAATGAATTCATTATAGACTACTATATTAAAATCATTAATAAAGACAAGACAGATGACACGGTAAGTGTAAACCATGTAAATCTAGAGAATTCTAAAATAACGATAAACAGAATCAAACGTTTTTGATTAACAAAGAGGTTCTCCTTAGTGACCATGTAAAAACAGCAAATATAAACATTTTTTACATCTTTTTTTGGGTAAGAGCGATGAGTACTAATTATAAAAATGAGTCTTGGCTAACTGTAAAAGTGGAAACTGAAACTTGAGACTTTATGCAAATCACCGTTTGTTGACGCATTCCTCTGTACGGTAGCAACAAGCATTTTTTCAAAAAAGTTTTCAGAAATTTTCTTGCTTCAGGAATGTGCCGGTTGCCACCGGACAAAGGAATGTAAACAAAGAAGCTGTCGTTGCTATGGACAGAAAGAATTAAATACATATAAATAAACGAGTACTGAGACTGCATCTGTTATTACAACACAAGAAAAAGTAAAAGATCCTAAGAAAGTTGAGCAAGGAAAGAGAGTAGAAGGTTTTTACTACAAAATCAGCCGGTTGAAAACTCAAGAGATTTCTAGTAGAAGGTTTTTACTACAAAATCAGCCGGTTGAAAACACAAGAGATTTCTAGTAGAAGGTTTTTACTACAAAATCAGCCAGTTGAAAACACAAGAGATTTCTAGTAGAAGGTTTTTACTACAAAATCAGTCGGTTGAAAACTCAAGAGATTTCTAGTAGAATTTTTTTACTAGGTTTTTACTACAAAATCAGCCGGTTGAAAACTTAAGAGATTTCTAGTAGAAGGTTTTTACTACAAAATCAGCCGGTTGAAAACTCAAGAGATTTCTAGTAAAACTTAATAAATAAATGACTTCTCAAGAACAAACTAGTACACAAACACAAAACGCTGTTATGCAACCTAAAGTAGTAACTACGGAAAACAAAGTCAAAGATCCAAAGAAAGTAGAAGCAGGAAAAAGACTCGCGGAGATGTCTAGAAAAGCTAAGGAGGCAAAAAAAAACTTCAAGAAGAACTACAAACAGGTTCAGACACACCCTACAGATATTTTCCTTTAGTAGGTTTAATTACTATCATTGGACTTGGAATATACTATTTCAACTCCAAACCAAAACCTGAAGCAAGAAAACTTAGTCCTGTTTTAGAAGAACCTGAAGTAAAGTTTGTCAAGTTAGATACTTTTGACTAGTTTATTCTATGAAAAAACTTATAATGATTGTTTCTAGACTCCTCAGACTTGAATTTTCTGAGACTATTTTTACAATAAATACATTTCACTCAAATGTCCCGCATGTAATTTGATATGGTTATAATTATTTCATCATAATTGTAGGACACTAGACATTTGTAATTATTTTCCTCATATTTTTTTAAAGTGTCTGATTGTGCTTGAGATATTACTCCATGTGTTTTAGGTGATTTAAATTCTATGTAAAGTCCATTGTATTTTTCGTGTAAGTTATTTATTAATAAATCAGGTTGACCTTTTTGATAACCCTTGGTCCAAGCATTTATACGTTTTTTATCTGTGTCTTGTAACTCTCCTAATCCAGGAGTCATAATGACAGAATCTTTATAAGTTTTTCTTATGAAATCTACAACTTTGGAATGTAAGGATCTTTCATCTTCAATCATAAATACATTTTTATTTTTTGTGTTGAATTTTTGATAAAGTCCATACTTTCTTATACTAGGAAGCACTTCTGAAAACACCCAGTTTTGAAATTCTATTGCAAGTGGTAAATTACTTTTAAAAATTAATGCATAAACTCCAGGTTCCATAATCCAAATAGTATGTGGTTGTGGGGGGCGTGAATTGCGCCCCCCATAAGATAAGTTTTTTTCTTCCGTTTTAAACTTTTCATTTACATGTCTTTGAATAGCATTTTTTGTATTAACATATCCTAAAGCTTGTGAAACGTCTTTTCCTCTAAACCAAATAGTTTGATTTTTGTCTAAGTATGTGTCTATAGATAAATTTAAGTTTTTGTTCTTAAAATTTTTTATAAGACTCATCATTTATTTAGTAAAAAAACTATTAAATAAATGAGTAATGAGACTAAACTTGTAAATCAAATTTACAACGCAGCTGTAATAACACTAGCAGCTGTTGGTGTTTCTATGGCAAGTAAAAAAGTTTTTAAAGAGCCTTTGGGAACACCTCAGAATGTCAATGGAACGCTTAAACTTGCTGGAGCTGTTATGATTGGAAGTATTTTGGTAAAGTATCTCGAAGATAAAAAAATTATCCCTGACAAAATTGATAAAGACACTACTAAATAAATGGTTTCAACAGCAGCTGCTGGAATTTTTAATGCTTTTGCTTTTGCGGGGGCAGGATTTTTATTCAGTGAACTGAATCACAAAGGTTATGAGGCTGAGTTAAAAAGGCACAATTTAGCTCTGGAAAAACTTGCTAAGGAAAAAGAAAAATGGTTTGAAAAAGAAACTGCTAGAAAAGACAAACTTGTTAGACTTCGTCAAGAACTTTCAGATGCAAATAAGGATATCAAAACTACTAATGAGTCTTTGGAACAACTTCACGAAGAAGAATTAAACTTATCCAGAAAACCTGTTTTGGATGACTACTACAGACCAAGTGAGAAAATGAAAAAGTATCAACACATTGCTTCTGGTGTGATGGGTCTCGCAGGAGGTTGGGCACTAGGAAAAGCTTTCAGTTATGTTATAAAATAAATGAAGAAAGAAACTAGAATCATTCATGTCAATTCTGGGTGGATAGAAGTGTTTCCAAGTATTAGCAAAGCATCGGAGTTTTTTGGAATTAGTTATAGAGCTATCAGACACACTTTTAATAAAAACATAGGGTTAAATATTCAAGGTGAAATTTATAAAGTGGTAAAAATAGGAGAATATAATTACACAAACCAGATCCGTCATTTGATACTTGACAGCTGTTTGTTAACACATTCCTCTGGACCCCCATACTTTCAATTTTTTTTTTCTTATGTTGAAAAAGTGGGGTTCCAGAGGAATTTAAACTATGTAGTCCACTTGTCTCGCTCGAGTCTACAAAGCACTCTTGTTAAAATGGATAGAGAGCGTTTGGAATTGCTTCTTTTTAAGGAGAAAAAAACGAGAAGAGATCTCATTAAGAAGAAAAACAAGTTCACTCAACGTATTCATGACTTAAAGTCAAAACGAAGAACAACAATTGCAGAGATTGAGGAAAGTGAGTCAAGAATCACTCGCTTGGAACGAACAATTGAGGAGATGAACTCAAACTAACCTACTAGGTTTTATAGTCATTAAGTCTATAATGTCCATAAGATAGTGTATTAATCCTATCAGGAAGTATATATCTTTTGTCATCATCAGAACTCAAGGCAACTTTGTTCATTGTTTCTGAGAACAAATTGTGTTTTCTATATCTTATCGTATTCATAGATCTTGTCACAGGAAGTCCAGAATATAAACAGTTTCTGTAATGTTCTAATCTTAAAGTTTTATCTATAACAGATTTCTTTAGACCTTTACATTTTTTAACCTCGAAAGTGTTATCTTTCTGATAAGAATACAACTTTGCTCTTAGTCCTACAAATTCTGTAATTTGAGTGCCTCCACACTCATCTTTCATCATCCCAGGAACTTTTTTGTTTAGACCTTTCTTGATGTAATTATTGTCTGTGACTATCTCAGAAGTATCAAACCATGTTTCTTGATCTGGAGAAATGCCTTTGTAAAAGTCTTCAGTTTGAATTTCATAAAGTAGAGAGTCTGTGTCTGTGAAACCAAGTTTTGCCTTGTCAGCATATTTAGGTTTGATATAATTATAATGAAAATCATACATGAGAGTTTTGGATAAATCTAAGATACTCATTCCAACATAAATAGGTTTATCCAGAACAACTTTTGTTTTGTAACTGTGAGCGGCAACTAGGTTTTCATCAAATATAGTCACAGACTTAAATTCAGGTTTCTTTGTTATTTTTCTAAGTCTCCATTCTTCTTTTACTAATTCAACTTTTGATCTATTTCTAACATTTTCCATTGTTTTACCAAAGACTGAATTATTCATGAGTTTGAAGAAATCTTTTTCAAATTTATTCTTTGAAGCTGCTCTGAGATTTGTATTTTTTTCTATATAAGGTTTTAACCACGCTGACTCATGAAATTTGATACCTCTATGAATCTTAGTTATTTTTAAGCCTTTTTCTAGATATTTCTTCAAGGCAGCATGATGAACTACATAATTTTTCTTATGATTTAAAGTAGGTACTAATTTTTCTATAGTAATTCCCTCATCTAGTTGAGTTTCTATTTTCTCAGGTGCTAGAGGATAATCATTGTGTAGATCATGAAGACTCTTGGGATAATAGAGGTCTACTTCTAAAATACATGCATATTGTCTCCAATTTTTAAGTTCTAATAACGTCATCCACTTAAATCCGTGAGTAGGAAGATTCAGCATCATTGACCACCCATAAAGATTATTTGCGTCCAAGTATGGTATATAAATACTCGGTGAATTTGGATCATAATTCGGAAGATATTTGTTGTTTGCTTTGATGTGCCGTTTTGTAATCATAGACACACCTCCTCGAATTCCTTTTTCTATCATGAGATACATATTTTCTTTATCTAAAAGTTCTAATCTTATATTAGTTAGCTTTAAGCACGCATCCCAAGCTAAACCAGGTGCTGTAAAGTAATGTGCGGGGTGTAATTTGTAATGGTTATGACAAACTTTTCTAAATTCTTCAAAAACATCTGCCAAAAGTAGAACATCTGTTTTCAAGTATAGGTTGTGATAATCTTGTAATGTATTCATATCAAAAGTAATCCAAACTTCTTGCGCGTGAATGTAATCTTTGTCAGAAATATGTTCATCATTCAGTTTAGAGTAAAATGACTCCCTAGGAGGTAAACTTGTGTCTTGGAGTTTGTTAAAACTACTTATGTAATCATAAGGATAAACCCCTTTTCTTGAAAGTAATTCTGTGTGATCTGGGTAATATCTTTTAAGACAATGTAAACTGTCTTGTGTTAAATTATTCACCAATGAACTTAGACTTGAAGCCATAAATTTGAATGAATCTATAAATCTTAGTTGGTGAGAAATTGTTTTGTTATTTTTGTTGTCCACAGGAACATATTTTGTAAAACTTATGTATTTTTCTCCTGTTTTTGGAATGCAATTGATTTGACCAGGGGTCTTATTTAAAGGTTTTATGAACAACTGAGAGTCATAACCTTCTAAATTATGAAATACAACCGGAATAACATTTGATTTTCTTAGGGTCAGGTTACATTGATTATGCGCAGCTCCTGTGACTTTGTCTAGATCGTATTCATCTTTGTCGGCTTGGTTGTTATGTTTATATCTAAATATTTATGACAAATGTGACATACTTCCGAATTGTTAAAATCTTGTTTGTCTTGTTCTGTAAAGATCATTTTCTTTAGATGTTTGTAAAACCTTTTGTAGATACTTACAGTTTCTGATTCAATGTCTTCCACAAACATTTCTTCAACGGATTTTGGGTTGTTAGGATTGTGGGTATAACTACGTAGTTTTGGTTCATAAACTTTGTTATCAAAACACTTCACCAGGTAACAGTAACCGCTGGGAATATGTTGTTGGTATTGAATCGTGTTTTGACCTAATTTGTTTTCTATAGGTTTTGTAATACATTCAAAATCTGCATAAATAACAAAAGGCATCTCAAATTGATTTGGGTGGTTCTTAAAGTTTATAAATGTATTAGGTTTTGGATAAACTGATTTTGTAGGAACGTGTTTTCTACAGTAGTCTTTGTGTTCTTTGAGTTTATCTTCACTGTAAAAGTGTTGTAGGCAAAAGTCGCAAACATAATGTTTTACTTTTTTATTCGTTAATAATGATCCTGTTAGTCTACTCAAATTACTTATGAATATGTAATGTTTATCTTCTAAAAGTAAAAGTCTAATGTCTGGATCATCATGCATTTGTAACATAGGGAAAACTTTATCTATTTCATTATACCCAAACAAGTTTATCTTAAGGTTGTTGTTGTTTTCAAATTTCTTAATATCTTCCACAGGAGTAGGAAACCTGATACCCGTCCAATCTAAAGTTTTTGCTGACTCAGCAAGGCTCTTTGTTATTCTATCACGATTCTTATCACCAGGTTTTGTAAATGTTGCTATGGACATTGCCCACTTAAAACATTGTTGATCTAACTCTTTGTTTTGTGGGTTAATAGTTGCTTTCTTATCTGCAATATACTTTGGAGTAGGAATATAAGAAGAACCTTTGAGGGGGTCATATTTTGCTGTATGAATATCTAATTTAATTATTTTTTCAAATTCCCAGCCTGATCCTTTCTTTCTTTCCTCTGCAAATTCTTCTAAGATGATGTCTACCATTTTCCCGTAAATAAGATTTATGTCTGATCCTGGTAATATTTTGTGATATCTTGAACTAAAGTAACCTCTCTCGAGTTCTATGACTTTATCTGTAACCGGATCTCTTTTTATCATATCACAAATTAATATGAGTTCAACTTTTTCATTTCTGAGTGTATCTAAAAGTTCAATCATTTTAGATTTGACATTAATTAATAACCAAGTTTTAGGATCATCATAATTTTTATGACTAAATTTATCTTTGAAATATAATTCATAACTTTTTAATCTACCCTTCATAGCTGTTTCTAATAACTCTAAAATGAGGTCCTGTTCCTGTTTACATAATTTCATAATTTTACTCTTCATTTGTGTATAAGTTTTGTAAACTTTAGTTTTTATAGGCTCTGGAACAAAGTCAAGTAGCCAATCTTGCCAATCCTTAAATTTTTGTTTTATAATTTGTTTCTTTGTTCTTGGTGGAGGAATGGGTCTTGGGGGTATATACTTTGTAGGTTGTAAAGGTTTTACCCCAATGTTTTTTATAGGTCTATCAAGTAAATGTATCATTCTTGAGCGAGGTTTTGGAGCTGGTTTTCTTCTATTATTTTTTATGTAGCCATTTATATAACTTGTGACAATGTCTACAGTTTTATCATCATAGTTTTCTTTGTTTAATGTGTTTTCTAAAGTGTCTAGGTATTTGTTTATGTTTTTTGTTCCCCATCTTTTTATTTTTCCATCTAATTTATTAAGTTCTTTATCTACTTTTGTGGGTACAACAATCTGTGTAATTAGTTTAGTTCTAGGAATTGGAATAGGTTTCTCAATTTTAGTTCTAGGAATTGGAATAGGTTTCTCAATTTTAGTTCTAGGATTTGGAATAGGTTTTTTTACTTTTTCAGTAGTAACACGTTTTATTTGGTTAATCTTAGGATACCTTTTGGCTATTCTATAAGATTCGTTTTTAGGGTTATTATATATCTTTGCTTTTTCAAAAATATCTGGTTCTTTATACAAAGGAAGTCCTCCAGCATACTTTTTTGGTTGTTGGTTGTTGTTTGACATATTTTTATTCTTACTATATATCGTCGAATATTTTTGTGCAGTCATGCGGAACGATATGCAAATTAGGGGAAATTCCCTTGGGCTTGTTTGAACATGTTTGAATTGTTAGTTTAGTATAAATTTGTATTACCAAAAATGACCTCATTTGCATAAAAGTTTGAACAAGTTTAGACATATTTAGTATAAATTTGTATTACCAAAAATGACCTCATTTGCATAAAAGGGGGCGTGGCCGAAATGAGCCAGAACCCCCCTATATGCAAATGAGATATAAAAAGTGTTGAGATTATACCAATCACAATTTAGAATTTAAGAACATGTTTGGGCATGTTTTTATCACCCGATTGAAATTATGCAAATTTGTGTTAAGTCCTTAAAACATATTTAGTCTTTGAAAAATCAGAGATTTTTCCCCTTAATTTAGTATTATGTTTGTATAGAAATTTCTATACCAAAAATGACCTCATTTGCATAAAAGGGGGCGTGGCCGAAATGAGCCAGAACCCCCCTTTTCACTCTACTAACATACCTCTTAATAGTTTTAGAAAAATTCTTCTTCAGTTTAAAAAGCTAACTCCCTTGAATAGGTAGAAAAATTCAGATTTAAAGAAATTGCGCCAAGGATTGCATGACAATTTTTATAGAAATACTATACAGGGTTGCCTAGTAACCCAGTATATTTGCACCCCAAACAAGATGGCCGACGTAACCGTGAAATCCCCTATTCTTTTTCACAAGAAGAGTTTTGGGAGGCATGTATGCTGTACATTTGTAAGCATCATGTGTAATTTTGAAAAAGACCTTGTCATGCATCCACCAAACAAACTCTTCATCACTGTCCTTATGTAAGATTTTTACCCATTTTTCAAACAAGACTTAACTAGCATACTTATTCCACCTGAACTTCTCTGTGATTTACTAGATAAATCTTTTCTGAGTTTGGAGAATGAATAAAAGCCAGGGGTATTGGCACTTTGACCATAAGCAAATAACTGTAACAGTAGTTTATCTTGTAATAAATACCTCACCCTTTCAGGAGTATAAAATGATTCAGGGTTGTGCATTACTCTGGTAATGCTGTTGGTTAGTGCAACCATATGATTGAATTTTATAGTTTAACATACCAGCCATATTCTGTAGTTGTTGTTGCACCATGTCCCTCCCAAGTGTCGAGTGAATTTCTGGTTGAGAACCTCCTGGGCAATCATTCATATCAACAGTACCTGGCGCACTGACTTGCCTTACTTCAGCCTGCTTTACTTCATACCTTACTTCATTCTTTCTTAACTCATCCTTTCCTCTATTTGAGTTCGTTTCTGTTGATTGGAAAGCATTTCTGGTCTGTTGAAAATTTCCAGGGTCAATTAACATGAGCCATGTTACAAATATCTTGAACTTGCTCATAAATACTCTTTTTAGAAACCATTACCCTGTCATCCAGGTCATATCTCTAAATGTAATGCTGCATAGTATCATTTTCTTCTCTGGAAATGTTCTACTAGATGCACTTGACAGTTGATAGGGTCTTCTACTGACATATGCTTGGCATCATTTACTCCAGTCTACAACCAAACCTTTGTTAATAGTACACCTTGGGTTATTCAATATCTCCATTGCTTTTCTTGTATTGCATGCAGTAATGTTGCTGCTACATTTGGGAAAACGTTTATGTGTATCAAGATATCTATATTGGAAAACACACAGCATAACATAATCATAGTTTAGAAAATCCTCATGATTCTTTCTATTTCCTAGACTGACTTTTTGATTTTAATGATCCTCCCTAATACATACACACTCCTTGGTTATATTCATGGTTTCCATAAAATCCTTCTCTACAGCTACTGGCTTGTGATGGTCTTCATGTGGACTCACAGGTGTATTCCTTGTTGTGTCATGGCTCTCTTATTCTACCACCAGACTGTAGAGTATTAGCATTGCAGGGAATTACTTTTCGGTGCAAAATTCTTTCAATCGGGGAAATCCAAGAAAAATGGCTTTGTTCTGAAAATCCGCACAAAAATTCCTGAAAAACTGCGCAAAATTTCTCTTACAATGGGAATTCATGCCAATATTAATATTCTATCTTGCAAAGTTTCGTGAATGGTAGTCAGTGAAAACTTCAGACAAAAAACAATCAAGAGTTTAATTTGATTAGTTTTATTTGTAATAAAAACATATTCAAGTCACTTGACCATGTGATCACACATCAGGCATTAACAATGGACTTTGGACTCCAGTTTTTTCGGAGTTTGGAATATGGCATAACAAAGTCAAAGACAGTCATAAAAGCTTTTCAAGTTTCAAACATAAGGTAAACTATAACAGAAATATTTTATTTGAAATAAAAACATTATAGATATGATATTATCACATTACAAGACTTAAGTCTGACTACCCATAAGACAGACCTACCAAGTCTCACGCATTATGCGTGTGACACACGCATCAGCATCATTTCTCACGCTCACACGCATAGCGAAACTTTTCTCATGCATGAGCAGTTATATAGTTATAACGTTTGCAGTAAAGTTAGCGTTTTAAGATCATAATTATGAAAATGAAAAAGTGTGAAATGCACGGCGCTTATATGTTTTGTAGTAACTAGTATGCAAAGGAAACATAAACTGCCATACGTTTTCTTACATTTAATATATGTAGTGACAGGAGAAATCTTAAGTGGGTGATTATGTGAATGTTTTTCTGTCATCACCACATTTTAGACAGTGAAAGCTAGCCAATTTCATAACACTATCTCATTATGACTCTTGTGTTTGATGTATTAAAAACAAGGTGCAGCTATTACTAAGCATACAATGATGTAATGATCAAAATTACATGAATTACTTAATCTCCCTAATTTAGAGCTTTAGTTAGACTTAAAAGTATGCAAATTGTAACAATTCATCAGTTGTGCTAAAGCAGTAAACAAAAAACCTCTTTAAAATGTTTAAAGTCTTTGTGACAATGTGATAAATGGCTGACGTAGAGAGCTTGCTATCCGGTTTAGAAACTGAATTGAATACACTAACAAGCGAGAGGCTTTCAACATCTACAACGGCAGGAAAATCTTCAAGGAAAAACAGTGGAGCTGCAATTATAGATCCAACTTCAATCCTTCTTGCAATAAACAGTTTCCTTTTGTCAACGAGGTTAAAAACGATAAACACAGCTTTCACTTCACAATCTGCAGGCGTAACATAAAATGCGGTCACATGGGACTTACCAATGCACAACGACATATAGGCACATCAATGCACAAATGAAATGTACGAAACACTAGATCACAAACAACTCTTTCTTTTCCATCATTGTCAAGCCCATTAACTGACAAGGTAAATGTCTTTAATGGCAGTTATAGTTAAAATGGCATTATTGCGGCATTGTTACATTAACATATATTAAGTGACGTTTACCCCTTTTGTTTTTTTCATTTAGGTTATGGACACTGAAGTAAAAGTTGCTGCAATGCTTGTCCAGCACAACGTTACTCTTGCCGTCATTGATGAACTTACTCCACTTTTTTGTGATATTTCCCCAACAGTGACATTGCCAAGAACTATTCCTCAAGAAGAACAAAAACAGCATGTATCATCAATGGCACTGTATCTCCTTTTTCCAAGCAAAATCTAGTGGACCATATCAAGAAGAATCCTTTTTCTGTCGCAATTGACAGCTCTAGTGACTCGGACGTTGAAAAGATGAATCCTCTAACCATCCGAATTTTTTATATTAATCGTGGACGTGTTTGTACCCAGTTCTTTGACATGTGTATGTCTTCATTGTTAACAGCAGAAAGAGTATGTTAAAAAATGGAAGACGTTTTTTTACCACCCATGGTATTTCATGGAAAAACTGTTTCGCTTTAGGTGGTGGTCATGTTGGCCTCGTTTTGCTTGGTCTCGGTCTTTGTGGAAGGTGTTTTGCACCCGCTCCGCGATTTGGTTTTTCTTGTCTCATCAAGCCACTTTGTAAATTCCTCAATGCGCCTTGCTTATTTCTAAACTCTCTTGTTGCTCTCCCACCATGAGGTTTTTTAGACAGCTTATGTTCAACTAGTTTGATTCTTTTGTCTACATTACTTATCTCTTCTTTTATCTTATTCTGCTCCTTATTAATAACCTTCGTTCTTAATGTTGGTGTAGGTTTATTCTGTTTCGTCACTAAATGGTTTCTTTGATCTATCCACACTTTCTGTTTATCTTTTAGTTGACCCGACTTTGCTTGAACATCCCTCAACTTTTTCAATGAAAGCTTAATGTACTCAGGATCCTTCGATCTTATATTTTTATTTGCTTCTTTCATTATTTTTTCTCTACAAGATCGATTAACAAACTAGTCTTCAATCTCCTTAATACTTTTATCTGCACTAATTATTTCCTCTTCCATTTTATTTTGATCCTTATTAAATTTTGTTTTTGGTTTTGGTTCACTTTGCTCAGGTTTTTTGGTTTTAAGTCACTTAGTTGTCTTACTACTGCCATATTGTAGCTTTCCACATCTCCTTTCTCTATCAATTTCTTCACATTAAAAATTTCCTCACGACATCTTTGTACTAGAACTGTCTAATCTTGCATGGCCTTGTTCTTAATATCTTTCCACATAAACAACTCCTGACGTATATCTTTTGTATTATCTTGAAATTGTCTTAGTTTTTTCGTCTGTTCAATTCTCTCTGCAGAATTTCTTTTCAAAGAGTACACTCGCTTTGACATTAACTTGTAGTTGATATTTCATTTCTTAATTATTTGACGAATGTTTCTTGCAGTCTCCTTTGCAGTATTAATTAAGACGTTCTCCACTTTTATCTTTGTATTTATAATTTTCTTTGCGCCGTCAAGTTCTTTTATTAATTCTTTCTTTTTATTGGAGAGTCTTCATCGTTCACTGATTTCCATATCCTTTTGTCTCACTTTTTGTTGCCGCTCTTGTTTTCTTTTATAAATGATCTCTCCTACTGTTGGCTCTATATTCGTTTTATATTTTGTAGTTTTTTCAAATCGTCATTTATAGTCTTTTTCCATTTTCTCCTTTAAGTTTCCAAATAGTTTTTTATTCTTCTTGTCTTCTGGTGTTTCTTGTTGCTGTGGCGACTTTGCATCTTCACGTAGTTTAGATTTCGTTCTTTCTAATATTGCTTTATTAGAATTATTATTTTGGTCTTTGTTTCAGTTCATTGCTTTTTTATTTATAGGTTTTTCATTTTCATCAAAAAGTTTCAATTTTTCGTTTCGTGCAATTGGGTGTTTCTTACCATGTCTATATAAATTCTTAACATGTGTAGTAATATTATTATTTATATAATTCGTAATGGCGTCCACGGTGTCGTCGTCTTAGTTTCTGCTATTTAATGTGTTCTCAAGATTATCTAAATGTTTATGTAAGTCTTTTGGAGTGTTTGTCATTGCTCTATCTAGTCTTTTAAGAGCAGCAAACGTATCTATTTGAGCATTTAATGGTAATTTGGAGAGTTGGTTTTGGTTCAAGTTCATTTCTACTTTATTATATAATTTCTGGAAAATAAAATAACAAGTGGTATGGATGAGGATGTCATTGATAATGATGTTGATTTGTTGGACATTCTCAATAAATTGTATTGTAATACCGAACGTGAATATTTTTCATCATTATTATGGTTTAGATAAGAAATATGATTGAGTTGTAAAAGAGAAGTGTAAACCGTTACAAAAGATGGAGATATTTACGAATAAGCTTAAACGTGTTTGAACACTTGTCTTTGTTGGATGTGTATACAGTGTGTGTTGAATAATAAAATGGATGTGTATGAGTTAATAGATGAAGCATTACATCTTAAAAACGAATCATATGTTAAAAAAATGAATGTGTTTGAGTTATTAAATGAAACATTTCGTCTTAAAAAATGAATGATATGTGAATTTAATATGATCTTTAAGATGATTATATTTGTGTTATACTTGTTTAATTGAAAATTAAAGAGATGAATGTTTAGGTATTTATGAAGTCATAAGGATACTTCATCATATTCCGAAAGAAGATGATACAGTATGTCTGATTTTGTTGTTGAATATGACACATTGTTTGAAGCGCTTTATGATAAAGATGTGAGAAAAACGGAACTTCAATTGAGAGATCTTCATACTTCAAATTTAAACGGTTGTAATACGCATGAAAAGCTGTTTAAAGAATATAGTCATTGCCCTGATAGAAAAATGTTTGATATAGATTCGATGCTAGAATATGATAATTTAGTTGTGACAGATGAAGATGTTAAAAAAAGATGGGAAGGTTTACAATATTATATTTGTACAGAAGAACAAACTATGGATATGTATTTCCGTCATGCTGCAGACTGTGTTAAACTTGTATGTAATAAGTGGGTGGATATAGGAATACAGAGATCAAAGAAGTGGGGATTAACAAAGAAGCAAAATGATGAAGAGAATGAAATGATGGAGGAAATAATGAGAGCAAGAGAAGAAGTCGTAGAATATTGTGAAATATTGTAGAGTATTGCTGAATATTGTAGAATATTGTAGAATATTGAACAGAATATTGAAGAATGTTGTAAGATATTGAACAATTTTATTGTAGTTTGTATACATACAAATACAAAATGTTGTTAAATAAATACAAATATACAAAAATGTTATTAAATGTTTTTGTTAGTTTGTTGTTCAATTTCCATAAATGAGACTATTTCTTGCTTTTCATTTTTAATAGCTACTGACAGTTTTTTATATATTTCTGTTATAATACTATGAACTCTAAAATGTTTCTCATCTTCACATATTATATCGTTTGAATGATTAGTTATAATCAAACGTTCTTTATCCTCATATATGAGTTTTTTTTAATTCAATTTTAGTAACACGATGTGTATTTTCTTCAAACAATTGAATCAACGCTTCATCAGTGGACGGACGTCCTCTTCTTTTTTTATTTTTATTTTGTTGTTGTTGTTTCAACATTTGTATGTATTTTCCTTGTCCTAGACCACCTTGTATAGGTTGTACGACCACATGCAAATGTTGTCGATTTTGCATAATTACTTCAGGTATTGGACTAAGACTGTCCATATCAGATGGTGCTTCTTGGAAAGATGGAATTATAAATAAATTCAATAGATCTTGTACTTTGTCATTACTTGTTTGAATCTATTAGAACAGATGTATATAAATTTTAAAATGTTCATATTGGGAATGTGTAATAGATGAGACAATAAACATACTACCATACCAGCACCAGCTCAAGCAGCAGTAATGGTATTATATATTTTTATTTTTTCCCATTTTTTAACCATATTTTCAAATGTTAATTGTTACGTTGATTGGTTGCTGAATCTTATGAAGTCTTTAAAGTCTGCTTCTTCGTCTTTTGTATCTACTAGTTGAATGAATTGTTCAAAGTTGTTAACGTTGTCTTCTATTTTTCGAGAAACACTGTTGCTGTAAATTTTTTGACATTATACTGCTACATTTTTTGACGTGTTTGTGTCTGATTTTCTGATTTTGTTTTCTTATATAGGCTATTTTTTACCACTGGATTGTTTCTAATTAAAACACTAGTCATAAGTGGGTCAAGGTGACATTTTTTGGAAATTAAAAAATATTTTCTGTCAGATTTTTTTCGAGCATGTTGGATTTTTTGAGCAAAATTAAAATATTTGGGTCTGATTTAAAAAAATTGCTCACCAGATTTTTTTGAGGTAATTAAAAAATATTTGTGTAGGTGTCTGATTTTAAATTAAAAAATCACTGAAGTGGTTTGTGTTTCTGCAAAAGTACTGATAAGGTCAAAGCAGGTCAAGGTGAGTATTATTAAAATATTTGAGGATTAATTTTACTCAAGTGGGTTGTTTTTTACCTTTATTATTCAAGATGTTGATAAAAATCTTCTAGTAGTTGAATTAATCTGTGAATTCCTGACACATAATGAATTATTTGGGAATTTACCATTTCCCCCTCAAATTGGGTACAAAATATGGTGAGTGTTACAATCACGAAAAGTAGAATTAGGTATTTCATTTTTGCCTGATTAAACATAGGTAATAAAATGAAGTGTCAAAGGATAGCAACTTGTGCTTTTTATACATGAAGCAAAACATGGATTTTGTCATGTCACACATTGTTTGATATGAGAAGCTCTTGTTGACTAATCCAGTATGTGTATGTGGTGGGGTAAACTTGGGAATCCAGTATATGTATTGGTGGGGAATCCAGTATATGCATTTGGTGGGGTAAACTTTATTAGAAAACGTTATTTAACTTTTATTTTCTGTATCTCAAATCAAGCAGAGACATATCAAAGAAAACTTTCTTTACGTTTGGTACTGCATATTCGCTTGCTTGATTTACCACACCAATGCAGTGTCGCGAGTGATGATGATGTGGTGGAGATTCTATATCATATTTTTGATTCTGTAAAGGCTGAGGAGGAATGATTGAGAAAGGCTGACCAATGGAGAATATTTTTACAAAGTGTTGTTCATCACCATATATATATGTTGAAGAAACTAAACCCTTGATACATCACAAATGGGCTAAAGAAGATGAGAAATTGTATACTGTTATTAAAAATGGAATGCTTAAGAATTGTTATGATAAAGAAATAGATATGTTAATTAATAATTCATTTTATAAGGATATTGAACACTTTTTGTGGCTTACCGATTACAAATACGTATTTGTAGGGGAGTTTTTAATAGCTATGCATATTGATTTTACATTACTTGATCTGATCATCGGATGTCATATAAATGTAGAGCTGGATATACCGTGGAGAGCATGTCAATCAAAATATTGTCAATTAGATAGATGTTACAAATTACCAGAGGTAACACTGTTTCACCAACAATGTAAACGAAATTGTTATTTAGAGGGTACATATGATGGAGATATTGATTTTTACTTCGAAAATCAAGAATTATTACATCAAATATGTAGCAAACTAGTCGAATTATTTGAAGAATCTGATTTTTTGGCAACAGATATGGAATATTTTCATTACGATATGTTTCAGACAACTGGTATTCTATTAGGTATTCGATTCTCACAAATTTTTTATACAGTTTAGAACGTAAGAAATGATGTATAGAAACTATGAAGCAATCATGCAAATGTAATAGTGATTGGTTGGAGAAACTTTGTAAATGTAGTTTTATACCAGATATTGAGATTGATTTTGATCTTGATGAAGAAATAAATTTTTGAAAAAGAGTTTTGTTCTTTCAGTAGTAAGTAAGCAGCAGCAGCAGAACTATCATGAGTGAAAAAGTAAAATATCCGACGGAATTTGAGGAATGCCAAAGGAAAAGAGAGAATGCTGAGAAAAAGAAGATGTATTTTACGAAGTTTTACTTGATAGCGCTTACACCTTATCAATGCAAGTGTTTAAAAGAATCAACTTCATCATCATTGGCATAGATATTACAATTGGTGTTATCACCATGAATTTCCTTTTCGTCACAAATGGTTATGTTCGAAAAAACTTAACGAAATAGGCGGTTTTGATTATCTTTCACTGTATAGAGCATTAGAATGTCTAAGAAAAAATGCGATATACCGTTTTGCATGTGTAAAAAATGATGTTGTGTCACATGCATTGGAAATGTTGTGAACATGAAGAAGTAACTGATGAATTAAGTGATGAAAAAATCTTTTCCTGGTTTCAAGATGTTGGTCTATTTCGAGCTGAATGGATGAAACTGACGTGTTTGGGTGATGATTGTGATATTGAAGAAAAAGCTGTAGCTAAATATGGAACGTGGTGGTTTGATGTTTATGACAATAAATATTATTTAGTAGACAAAGATGGTCATTTATTTTATGATATGTCAGACAAAATAAATCATTCATATTACAATTGTTACGTAGAAAAAAAATACAATGTGAAATATGAAACGTATAAATAAAATGTTGTTTGTTGTGGTTGTTGTTATTGTCGTTTGCTTGCTTCCTAGTATGGATACTTCAGTGAGAAAAGTATTAATTCAGCACATAACTCCTTATTTTCATTCTGTTTATAAATCTGGCTACATTCCAAAAGCAGTTTTCTCTGGTGCAGATAAAAAATATTATTTTTGTGAAATAAATTGTTACAAATGTGTTATTATTGATGTTGAAAAAACTGGTATTCAAAAAAGAATATAAAAAAATTCAGATGATATATTTCAAATATGTTCAATATTAAAAAATAATGTGGATTATAATCAACAAAACATAGTTCACAAAATTATAGTTGATTCAAATACGAATATTTTAGAAAATTACAAGGATGGTTTTAAGTATAGTATTTTGAAGGTGAAAAAATCGATTCACGATGATGATGAAGTAAATGATAAATTATGCAAATCCAAATACATTTGTGATGAACAATTACTTACGGATCCTCCTGTAACTATGTTTTCAAAATCAGTAATTTTGGATAATTGAAATTTTAATGTTGCTGCTGCTGAAGATTTGATACATTTAATTGATATTCAGTTATTAACGCATGTAGCATATAAGAACAGAAAGTTGAGTATAGCTACAAAACCGTATAGTGTTTTTGATATTATGATCATTTATTCAGACATTTGGTTTTGAGTATGATGGACAGTGGTGCATATTATATAAAATTTCTTATTCGTAATGCAAATTTTGACATGTTAGAATTCGTAGAAAAGTAAGCAGATTTACGTGGATTAAAGAAGGAATTTATTGAATAAAGTTAGTAAATGGAGAGTGTGAGGGCTATGAGTGTTATTGTCATCAACGTAAACAACCTTTTCATTGTTATCTTGAATTGTTTAGACATAAAGAGAGAATAACAGCAAGAGAGTTGAGATCTTTTTGTAAAACATATCTTCAAGTTTATATTGAGGATTTTCAAGATTCATGTTTCTTCAAATATACATCGTTTACATAGGGTAAAAATTGTAAAGTGTATATATTTGCAAAACCAAAGGTATTTGCTCCATTTGCTTTGTTGTAAATTCAGTAGAATTATGGAATTCAGAGGAATTATGGAAGAATTTAATGAAAGGTGAGCTCAAAACAATATTCGTAAATACTTGGAAAGTCATCGTAAATGTTCGGAAAATCATCGTAAATACTTGAAAAAATCATCGTAAATACTTGGAAAGTCATCATAAATACTTAAAAATCATTGTGAATACTTGAAAAATACTTGTGAATTTATTTGTATGTATTTTTCTCACGAATATTTTCTTTTTCTTAGGTTGAAGTCAAAACAATTCAGATGTATTTTTCCTGCTTTTCCTATTTCTCCAACTTATTGTAAAGAATTAAATAAGCATGTAGATCAAATTATTAGCAAAAAACAGGAAAATATAGAAACAATTAGTCGGTTGCATGGATATGATATGATATGTATAAACTTTTGTTAAATTTACCTCGTCTAAGTATAAGGGGAAAATTTTTTATTTTAGATGTTCACAAGTATGTTTATTCTAAGCTAGATAATATGATCATATTTTCATGGTTCAATGAAAGAGAATTATTTCTTGAAGTGATGTATTCTAAATTTAGAAAAGATATTGTCGAGTATTGTAAGAATAAGGATAGATATATCACATACATGTACATGGCAATTTTTGGATTTATGATGCTGTCATTAAAAATAAAGAATTAAAAGAATGTTGTAGTGTTGATATAAGAAGACGTGTTTTCACTTGTATCTGTATCGTTGTTGACTTTACTAACATGCAAATAATGGATAAGAAGGTTTTTACTAGAGCTTCTGCAGCTAAGTATACTATGCAAATTCTTAGTTTGAAATGTGGTATAGAGAAGATTGCTTGGCTCAATAACTATCACAAAAAAGTATATCTCTCCTCTTCAAGATACTTAGTAGAGTGTGAGATGGTTTTGTGAACACAACTAATATTGGAATAAGTTCATAGGCATTCGATAATTTGGTCAAATATCTTGAACAGTATGGAACTTTTGATATTGATTGTGAGTTCTATGTTGTTTTAAGTGGAAAAAAAGAGATAAAAGAGTCATTTTATGAAGTGGTCAATAATCCTACGGCGGTATGGTATTGATTAATCAGAATGGCACACCTGTTAAACGTCAAGCAGAGAAAAAGCGCGAGGGAAAAGAAGAAAATCCTGATCCAGATGTTGTTGAATTGACTGACGTGCAGAAAATTTGGTAAGAGGCTCAACAGAAGTTATGGAAAGATAACTTTAATAAGCTTACCTTTTCAAAAAATTGGCCATTTAAAGATGTTCATTCAAGAATAAAAAGTTTTCAAAGTGAATGGAAGGGTGATGATAATGTCGAACATATGCTTGAGAGTATGGCTACAGATGTTGGTAATGAAAAAAAGAAAAACAGCAGCAACAGATGAGGGTGGGAAGAAAAGATGTAAATGAAATGTGATACTGGATAGCAACGAAGAGGTAATTAGATGTCTAACAAGATTATTTTGTTGTATGAAAACAACAAATAGAGATATAGAACATTGCATAAGTTTATACACAAAAGTAATCTGTAAAAACATGAATGTTGATTTGGTGAGGGATGTTTATCATAAATATGGACAAGAAAGATTAGAGGAACTATATAAGAATTGTTGTTCTTTGTAAGAAATATGGTTTTAATGTGTTTCACACTTTCAATTGAGAGATTGAAGCTAGTCATGCGGATAGGTTTATTCAAACATTGAAGTTGATGATAAGAAGAACTTTGAGCAATGTTGGCAGATATAGTTATGCTGATTACTTATCTCTAATTGTTGAAAGATATAATGAAGCTCCTCACAGAGCTCTTCATGGTCTTTCCCCTGAGGATGGTTATTTGAATAGGAAAAAAAATAAGTGAAGAGAAAAAATTTAAGACTTTTTTGAATAATTCTCAACCTGATAAGCATTTGTTGAAAAAAGGTGATAAAATGCAAGTAACAAGGGTAAAAAATAATACATTTGAAAAATCCAGTTTATAAAGATAGATAGGAGAGACGTTTATTGTAGATAAAGTATATATAATGGACCCGCTGATGTACACATTAGTAGATGACGAGAACAAGAAAGTAAAGCAAACTTTTATCGGGAAGAATTGAGAAAAAGATGATGATTTTACAAATAATTAGTAATTCGAAAAACAAGAAAGAAGGTGGTAATTATACAAACGATTTCACTATGAACTTAGATGAACCTATCAACTGTGAAAATCATAATGTATATCTTGAGGTGTAGAATGTATCTTATCGCTGATGACTAAGAATATTTTGAAGAACAAGTGTTCTTTTGATTTTGTTATGAAATATGGGCATTTTCGAGAAACGGATAAATGTCCATTCAAATTCTGGAGTGAATAGTGTATTGTACCCGAAGGAATATTTAATTTAGAACATTTACTTTCTTTTATGAATTCATGTTTGAACGAGTATGATATCAGCGTTCAGAGAACAGATTATGGAAAGATCATATTCTATTTTCACATGCATAAGAAATTATGCTACAATCGATGTAAATTGTCGTCAAATTTTCATGGAAAAATCTAGCGTTAAGTCAATATCACGTGGTAGATTGTGGTGGTGAAACTGAAATTATTATGAATCTCTTGAGCAAATTGAAATTTGTGCTTGGTTTTGCAAAAGATACAGGTTTGAAAGTCTATTTGAATAGTAATAGATTTTTGAAACTTACTGATACGACGATCAAGGAGTTAAATCATACGCAATCAAATATTGCTGAGCATTTACCCGATATATCTGATGGAATTATTAATATTTTTATATACTGTGGTCAAGTGGAGAAGAATAGTGTAGGGGATTCGAAATCGAAATTACTAGCTGTTGTACCGTTACAAATCAAAGGACAAGGTAGTGGCAAAATGTTTAATTTTGAACCACCATCTGGTATTAAAAGAAAATTGATCAAAGTGATGATTTCTGACCTTCACATGACTTTATAGAACTCTAGAGGTGAATTGATGAATTTTGATTCGGGAACAGTTCAAATTGATTGCGTTCTTAAATATGATTGACATAAAAGTGAAAGCAGATAATGGGAAACTGTTTATTGAAAAATATGACGCTGCATACCCTTTTTCCATTTACAAAAACAGAGAGACGACAAGAAAAATCTTTTCAAGGGTTGCAAACATAAAGTGTAGAAGAAATAAAGGCTCGTTCAAGTTATTTTGCTCAAGAAAAATCGACATTAGTAAATTAAATATAAAAGGACAAAAAGAAAAAATAATTGGTGGTGAATTAGAAAATATTATAAATAAACAAATAGCTGACGATGATAGTGCTGATCAATTTATTTTATTTCAACGAAATTTGTTGATGTATGTAAGTGAAAAAAATATTTTGAGTAGTTTTGAGAATAACAAAAAGAATGTTCTACCATCGTTTTTAATTAATAATAAAGAGAACTGAAAAAAATGGTTCGTTTTTGATAGAATACGATGGAAGTAAGAATGAATTAACAGACGAGATTATTGAAATTAGTTTACAGTTAGAGTACATTTAAATTATGGATGCTGAACAATACAAAAAAATATTCAAAGGTCAAATGCAATTAAAAGAATATAAAAAAACCCACAGTTACTAAATATACAGCATTCACAGTCTATGTTCGAGAGATCAAGAGATAAAATTGCACCGCCTCAAAATTTAAATCATAGTTTCTGTTTTCTGAATAATATCAGTCACATTCCTGCAACAAGAAGTAGTACACAACCACCCGCTAGTAAGAAGAGAAAACAAACACATAATAGAGTAGTAGAGTAGATCCAGATCTATTAAAATATATAAGATGAATAAAAGAAAAAGAAGAAAATTTAATCCATACGTATTTAGACAAAATCGAAATTGGAAATGGAGTAGTCGACGTCAAAAGGTGGAGCTCTTGGAGCGGGATTAGCTTTAGGAATGTTTTTACTGCAAATCCTTAATACAACTAGTAAAATGTTAAATATAAACGTTTGAAAAATTTTATTTTATTCAATTTAGCTTTTGTAATTCTATGAAATATAATAAATTAAAACGAAAAAGTATGTTTCAGTTTATTTGTATACATATTGTTGATGCATAAACATGCCTCCTAATGTTCCTAATAACGCTAATATTCTTAAACCTAATGAAGAAGAAAAAGATCTTGTTGAAAAACGTGATAATGTTATCAGTGATCCGGTTGCTAGTTTATTTAGGAGTTATCTATTCAACATAACATTTATCGATTCGTGCCCGATTATTTTAAATGCTTCACCGAGTAATCATAAAGTATTTGTAGTATTTAATATTGTAGCATTAATGTAGTATTTAAAGTATTTGTAGTATTTAATTGTATATTTAATTGTATATTTAAGTAGTCGTTAGGGTCTAAAAGTGCATGCATAAATAATAGAGGGAGTTGTCTTCTTGCATGCTGTGGCTGTGCTGCAAAGTAGTTCTCGTCTTGAGCTGTTATCTGGTTATCAGAACATGGAGACTTTACAATTGGCAATGAGGATGGGATCTTAAGGAGTCTACAATTAGATTTGTTTTACAGTGTTCAAAAAGTCGTTTTAAATGGCTGTGAATGTTGAACTTAGCAGTATACAACCTTTTGACTGTAAGGGTGAGATTACTAGCATGTCTTCGAGATGGAAAAAATGGCAAAAGTCATTTCATTTCTACGTCGAAGCGAAGCGAATTGAAAACATAAAGCGAAAGAAAGCCCTTCTCCATTGTGCTGGTATTGATGTGCAAGAAATATTTGAGGCGTTAGATAACTCAGGTGTTCAGAGCAGTACCAAGAGTGAAGAATGTGAAATGGCTGTAAAAATATTAGACGATCATTTCTCACTGAAAGCCAGTGTCCCTTAAGAGAGGCATGTTTTCCGGCAATTGAAACAATAGGATGGTGAACTATTGATCAATTTGTGATTAGGTTGAGACACCAAGCTGGAAATTGTAATTTTGGCGATGACCTTGCCGAAGCAGATTTGAGACAAAGTAATTGACAAGTGCAGATCATCTGGACTGAGAAAACACTGTTGGAAAGGGTCACGATTTGAAGTTAGAAGACCTGCAACAAATTGCTCGACCTACGGAAGCAGTTGAAATTCAGGTTAAAAAGATGGAGTTATCTTCTGTGGGGCAAGTAAATCAAATTGAAAGGAAGCAAAGACATGGTGCTAAAGCTGGTTTTAGTCATCAATCTAAGCTGTGTTTTCGGTGCGGTCGTGAGGGACACTATGCCCGCAATAAAAGTTGCCCTGCAAGATCAGCTACGTGCAGGAAATGTCGGGGCGTCGGTCATTTAGCAGCAGTGCAAGTTGAAGGTGAATGCACAAGCAGGTATGAAAGGAGCAAATCAAAACAGTAGAAATTCTGGAAAAGTAAGTAAAGGAGTAAACTCTATAGACTATGACAATGAGTATGCTTTTATGGTCAATGGAAATGAAAGGTCGGATTCAACAGGATTAATGAATATTAAAGTTGGGGGAGTTGATGTTCAAAATGTTATGATTGACTCTGGATCTAGTTGTAATATCATAGACAAAGGTACTTGGGAAACTCTAAAAAAGAATGGGGTGAGATGTAATTCCCAGAAGTCAGCAGGAAACATCTATGCATATGGGTCAACAATGCCACTTAAAACTCTGGGTAAATTTCAGGCTACTATTGTATATTGTAATGCTATTATGACCGAAGCTGAGTTTATAGTTTTTGATGGGACAGGATGACCATTGCTAGGATGTGCAAGTGCAACGAAGCTGAGTGTGTTTGAAGATGCGACCCAAGTGAATAATTTGACTGCATCAGATATAAAGCAAAAGTTTCCAGAATGCTTCCGTGGTGTAGGAAAATTGAAAGATTTTCAATTAAACATTCATGTCGACCTGTCTGTGAGACCTGTGGCACAAAATCCACAAAGAATACCATTTGGATTCAGGAGGAAGGTTGAAGATAAATTGACGGAGTTGATAGAGGTGCATATTATTGAGAAAGCAGAATGACTGACACCTTGGGCGAGTCCAGTTTGTATTGTTCCTAAATCATGCAATACAGAGGGAAAGACACCCTATACCTACCATAGATGAAGTACTTTTGAACATGAATCAAAGTACAGTATTTTCGAAGTTAGATTTGAAATGGGGTTTCCTCCAAATTGAGTTGGCAGAGGAATCTAGAGGGATAACTACATTTGCAACCCACTGTGGCTTGTATCGATACAAATGACTCATGTTTGGAACAACGTTTGCTCTAGAGGCTTATCAGTATATTCAGCAGACATTACAGGGATGTGAGGGCATTCAAAATATTGCAGATGATATAATTGTGCATGGCCCCACAATAGAAATGCATGATTGGAGGTTAACCCGAGTGCTAGAAAGGTTACAAGAGAGGGGACTTACCCTCAATCTGGAGAAATGTGAGTTTCGTATACCAGTAGTGATAGTATATAGGGACAACTTTTTGGTGCAGGCTCAGGTGATTTCCGGTGAAATTAGTATATTTTACTATTAGGGTCAG
>JAODVM010420052.1:0-25834 GCA_025400095.1 Phenganax marumi
AAATATAATACCTCATAACAAAAATTATCTGACATGTTCTTTAAGGAAGCATTAACAACAGTTGGCAAGTTATTTACAGACAAAACTTCTACATCAGGGTCTACAGCTAAAAGGCACTACTTACAGCTTTTACATACATTTTGTCTCTTTGTATTAAGACGTTATTAAGCGTGCTTGTCGACCATGCGGGCAACGGAATATTTCGATCTGGGCCGTTAAAAGCGAGGTCAAAAGCCCCAATAAAGTCATAAAAGCGCATTGCTTCTCCCTATACTGAACATTGATGTATATCAGCAGCAAAAAATAGACCGATACCCCGACACCACTACCAATATTATTTGAAATTTCACTTCGTTTATAACGCATCAGAAAGCAGAGCTTGTGTTGATGAAAGCACATTGCTTGCCTCTAGCTTGAACACTAAAATGTTGATCGCCTTGATGCAAATTACCAGCAATATGTAATTTAGCCATATATTGAATGATTTTCGCTCTATTATGTAGCGTTTCAGAACTTTTTTTGTATTTTTTCCCGCTTCTACTAAAGCACATGGAAAGACACATACACGAATGATGCGCTCCCCCTCATTCCGTAAAAAAAAAACCCCGGAAAAATGTTACAAACAGAAAGACAGAGAAAAATCGAGCTTTTTTCGACAATATATCGCGCGGAAGAATGGGGCGGGTGCACTCTGGAGGAGCGTCAAGAATAGTGTGCTGCTCACGTGCTGCTGCGCTGATGCGCGGCAGCAACTATACTAATACTAGGAGTTACTATCGCAAGGGAGGTGCTGCCTCTTGTAAGCAAACATTGCTGAATGCAACGCTAGGGTTCACACGAGGATGCCTAGTAAAACATCAGAAAGAACAAAACAGTTCAAGGGCATATTTGTTTTTGTTTGTCTTTCTGTTTCTGCTACTTTACCTGGGTACCATACGTTTGAGAGTTCAAATATTGCTCTAACCCCAGCATATTCAACGACAACTAAAGTGCCATTAGGATAAGCAAGTCATTTAATTATCTGGCATGGGAGTCAAATATACGGAAATAGTTTCACTGTTTCATTATAGCCATCATATAGCCTTCCAGTATTAACGTAGCATAACTACCATTCATGAATTTATTCAAAAGTACTAAATGAACACTACAGTAGAGACTCAGCTTTGCTTCCAGTTGTTCTATACTTCAATCAAGTATAAAATACTTTGTAGCCCAACTACATTACAACAACAGAACAACAGTTAGGAAGCGGGCATCTCATGTATTTATGCTATCATATCGGTTAGTCCAATATACATATTACCAGCATAACTAACTAACATTCCTTACACAAAATGTTAAGTTTGTTCTACTTGTTACAAGAGATGCCATAGCTAGCTTAAGTAAATATCTATGGGATTTATATTTCTACAGGTAGTTGACTATTAATTTTGTGCACCACTGTGCTCTACCACCATGATGCTATAGTTGACTATTATTTTGTTCCTCAATGGGCTCTGCAGCCTCTGCTTCAGTGGGTCAAATACACAGCACCCGGTGGCAAATGAATGAATGATTATCCATCGCTTTTAAATACATTTTGTCGCCTTGAAATAATCTACTATTTAAAGTCGTTTGGCGACCATTGAGTTAAAAGTTTTTTATGCCCTGTTAAAAGTCCCAATCAACAATTAAAAGCACATTGGTTTCGTCTAGATTGAACATCAAAACAGTCATCACCTTGATTAATGATCCCTCGAATAAAAGTTGTCATAGTTTCTCGTAACTTTTCTCTCCAAAATTATTGTTAAAGCCGTCAAGTTTACGCATAGATATCATATCTATGGAAATTATGCTATTCTGTCATTGACCACATGTCAGTTTGAAAATGAAACTTAAAACTTCGGATGTGTTCGGAATGCTCTCGGAGACTCGATGAGATGTCGATTCAAGTCGGTAAACTCCGACTCCGAGCTCAAAATAAAGTAACGATCTATCAGTGCTATGTTCAATAATCGCTACTGGACATATCGGCAGCATTTTCCTTGCGATAGCAACTCCTAGTCATAATAATTGTTAAAATATGGTTAAAACACGACACTCTTTAAATATGCATGTAAACGGGAAGTCTAGAACCGGAACTTATAAGGGATTACGTTTTTAAAAAATATTAGTGCTGAGTAACCAGGCCGCGAAGTGATCCCAAAAAATCTTTCTGCGTGCTGACTATTGCTATTATGCAATGAGCTCAGTGAGCTGTGCTATTATGTCATGAACTCAGAAGTTCAGAACACATGACATCACTCGCCTTTTAATAGTTCCTTGAAAAGCTTAATAATATTCATAAACCAAATTGTCAAATCCCATTCTCTTGTTTTGTCACATGCTTGGCTTTTATCCCTGATAAAATGGAGATAAGGATTATATAAAAATTATATAATTTTTCGCGTTCGTTAGTATTCTATATATAATTTTTCATCCTAATCAGCATTTCTATAGCGACGTTTTTGAGGTCATTTAAAACAACTCGAAGCCTCGTTTTATCATATCTAAATCGCACAGCTGTGCCTCGCATTTTAAGCATGATAAAGCGCTTCTTCTCGCGTTTTAATAGGTCAGTGTTTTGATCAGGTAGCTTGTAAGTCAGGGATATGCCACCACGGTACGCGTTGCGTACCTATTTTTTAAATTTATTATTATTTCTTGGAAGCACCACGGGAATGCGGAAATAGTAATACGAGCGAATTTTGTTTGGAAGTGGACTTGTTCACTTTAAAGATGTAGTTTCTTGCAGAACAGTGTGCGAGTGAAAAGGTATTTGCATGTTGATAATATATCTTACTCAAGTACAACATATTCTTCGAAACGCCGTAATAGTAACTGCAAGCAAAGTTTATAAGAATGCATTCTTAGCATATTTACTTGCGTTTTCACTTGCTATGCCTGTTTGGACACAGTCACAGATACAGACCATCGACGTCGTGCACAGAATTATATTAATTGCACCTTGTCCTCATAGAGTTGGGTATTTCTGGCATTTAAATCGTTTTGCTTGTAACAAATAATTCAGGCTCATAGGTAAATGAAAAGACTGAACTGAAGCTGCAGCAGCGCATCACCGCATCACGCCATACCCATACCTACTCTTGCGATATATTTTGCAGCCGAATTATCATGTCTTCTCGTTTCTTGCTTTTGCTCGCATAAGGACGTTTCCGCAGAAGGCTACGGTTTGCGCCTTCAACTTAAAATTGAACGGCGTCTATTGCTATTTTAGTATTCCCTTTCCGACTGTATAACCTATCTATAGCATTGGCTCAAATCGCGATGTGAGGGAGGCGATGCCAAATTTAGAACCGGTTTAAGCCTGTTTTATAAGCCTGTGCCTTCAGAAGGTACGGACTCAGTAGAAAGGGGCTAGGTGTGACGTTGACGCGGATTAAGTGTGCGGGATACGCGGACAAGGCGTTCTCGTATGGTTCTCATATGCCGCTAATTCGCAGAGACTCAGAGAGATTCAACAATTTAGTTGTTTCCCGTGATTGAGCCTGCGATGGTATTTGTGTGGACAACATTTGAAGCAGTTTTCATATGTCGCCGTCTCGTCGGCGACATATATGTAACACAGGGCTTCGTAGGCTTTAATGTAATGTGTAGCTACATGTGTATAATCATATGATTTACAGATGTGAATGAATCTCCAATCCTGTCCATTAGACTAACTTGATGGGACGAAACGGAGTTTTTAGAGAATAGAATCATGTCACATAAAAGTTTAGATTTGAGAAATAAAATTTTGGCTAAGAAAAAAACGCAGTTTGGTGGTGGACGTGTGATCGTTGTTAGCCAGGCAACACCAAATGACCGTACTCGATCAGAGGCGCCAACGAAAGGAAACTTCAAGCGAAAGAAAGCAGATTGTGACTTCAACAACAACGATCAAGATTTCAAAAGAAGAAAAGTAAGCTTTTCGAGTTCCGATCACAGGATACCCACACGAGCAGCGTCAAGGAACTTTTTCGCTGCATCTGTCAGCAAATGCGGGGAAAGTATCAGCAAAAACCCGAGACACAATTGTGAGGCAAGCTACAAGCCAATTCCGAGAGCGTGCGATGATTACAACCGGCCCAATCATGATCGTAAAAAGTTTAGATCAAATGATGAAAAGTCGTACAACTCTTTTGCCCGTTCCTTCGTGGAACGTGGTCGAGAAACGTGTTCTACAAAAACTGGAGAAAGTATGACTCGACGTTCGGATCATCCAAATGATGGACATACAACAACTAGTACTGCACCTATGAGTTATACGAGTCTCAAAAATCTTTGTGATGATAAAATATCACCTGATGAGGCCTCATCACAATTGTCTGGAAACACACAGCTTCAACGTTTCGAAGCATTGCTACGAGAAAGTCATATAAGATTTGATCTTATGAAGTTGATTATTTCAGTCATCGATAAAGTTTGCCAGTCAAGAATACCAAGTCATTTAAATACCATTCTTGGTATTTTGAATAAAACACAATTTTTATGGAAATTGGGTGTATTTATTTCTGAAATGGAAACTACACACGAATTTCTCGCTGATCCTTGTCTGTCTTCTATGATAAAACAACTTTGCAAGATTTTCATCAATTCATTAGAACGTTTACCTCATCTTCATTCCCATGTTCCTTTCTACCAACTGCAGAATGCTGTGAAATTTGTAAAGGAGAAAGTTCTACTCGATTCCACTGTTGACTGTCTTTTGATGGACGTGGCAAGAAGATACGAAAATATAAAAAAAGGAATACGCGAAAAAAGGCAAGCTCAAGCCGAACCACCAAATGACTTTCGCAGTTTAAGTGTTTTTCCAACGGACGCTGATATTTTAGAAAAAAGAAAACCATTCCTCAGAGAAAACATTGTTAAGAGGCCCTTTTCGAGCGTCGATCAGTATTTGGATATTCATTTTCGACTTTTGAAAGAAGATTCAATCGCAGGTCTGCGCAATGGGTTTTTCAATCTTCGCAGGAGAGAACAACGATCAGCAAACCACAAATTACTGGAAGTAAGCGGGCCAAAGAATGACGTCCTCGTCTATAATGATGTAGTGATTGAAGAACCAGTGACCAGAAATCGCCAGGTCGCTAAAGGTGTTGTTTACAACGTGACGTTCAATTCCAAAGATCGCTCAATTAAACGAGTCAAATGGGCGCGATCGAAGCGACTAATGCATGGTGGACTGGTCTGCTTGATATCCTCAGATTTCGAGAGACTTCACTTCGCTACAGTCGAAAACCGGAATGCCGATCTGCTACAAGAAGGTCGTATTCAGTTGTGTTTTGAAGCAGATAAATGTCCGACCTTCCAGGATATGGAAGAGCACTATTGGATGATCGAAAGCAGCTCGGCATACTTCGTGGCTTATCGTCATATCCTGGAACGACTTAAAGATATTAAAGAAGAAACGATGCCATGTAAAGACTACATCGTGTTTTGTGAACATGAAATCGCAAAGGTAGAGAAAAACCGAGTTTTTAAACCTCGAGCACTTTTGACCTTTTTAGATATTTTTTATATTCAGTACTTTCACAAAAGTATTCCTTTGGGTGAGACATATCGTTTTCCTTCTGAAATAAATGACTTGTAAAGTGAAGTCCCTCTTGCCGTGAGCGTCAAGGAAGCCCAGTTGTAAAACATCTGGTCATTAATCTATTAAACCAGAGTAGCTTGATTCTGTATGATGTACTTAATATGACTTTTCTTATAGCCTGGTTACTTCAAAGTAGAATCAGAAGAAGGAAATGAGAAAACAATCAATTTGCAATCAATAGCAGAGGAGAAAATGTTGTATTCTGACGAAAGTACCCATGAAGCACTCCAGATAAGCCCTTATGACTTGACCACGTGGCCAGATGGCCATGTGATTGGTTTAAATGAATCTCAGTATGAAGCATTCCGCTCTGCGTTGCAAAGAGAATTCACCGTCATCCAAGGTCCCCCCGGTACTGGTAAGACGTACGTAGGACTAAAGATTGCCCACACCCTCCTGGATAATAGTCACTTGTGGAAAGATACCGGCGAGAGTAAATCATGCCCAATTCTTATGTTAGCGTATACCAACCACGCTTTGGACTCATTTTTAGAAGGACTTACCATTGATCACCAAGGTAATATATCATGCTAGTGCATAGCTATATTTTCCGTTTCTATTTTTGGTAAACGTATTGTGCAAAACGTGAGAGTAGGATTAAAAAGCGCGAAGATGACTCAGATCACTAATTTTTTTGCAAAAGAAATCTTGATGCCCGAAAAAGCGCACTTGAGTTGAGCATGTGTTGTAACGAAGAGCTTTCACTGGAAGCTAGCGAATAGGTCATTCTTTTGCTGGCACACGCGTGTTCAACTCAAAATGACTTTCTTTGTATTCACCAGCGGTCGATCCGTAAAAGCTGCCCTTCTCTTTTTACAAGAATTTAGTGGCGAAATACCTTTGGCACGAAGTCATACTGGGCAATAGTGTTTGATGTCAGTTTTGAGCGTATTATGCAAGCGTTGTGTTTGTCTTGAGAGTGCTATTATAAATGGCTCTGAACTTCTAGAAATCGTGTTTTCGTTATTTGTATTAAATAGATATTATTCGTGTGGGAAGTCGCAGCTCAAGTGAAGCTCTTAAACAATGCAACCTACACGTAGTTAGAAGGGAAGATCGAAACACAAGACAACGAGGTCGATTTTCAAGGACAAGGAGACGATTTTATGAAGTCAAACATGAATTAGAAGATTGTCAAAATTCGCTGAATCGACTTACTGATGTCTACGTAAAGTCCTTCAAGGGAATTCTTCCTGCTCGAGAATTTGACAAATGTATGCTGACGGAACACAAGCATTATCTCCTAGATAACGAGATTGATATGGTCGAGTTTCTGGAAATACAGCTAAAGCAACAAAAGGAACAAAATGCAACGATATTACCAGATGAAAAAGAAGATTTTGAAAACTTTCAAGAACACGAACTCGGAGGATATTTCTTCGCTGGAGATTCCGCACCGTTTGAAGGAGATGAAAAGCGGGAGTCTAAAAATATATTGCTTTGTTATGCGGAAGAAACATCGAGTCCTGAAGAAATACTTAGATTTCTTAAAGCAGATCTACCCGAAAGACTGGTAGATTTCGAAGCAAGAACACAGAATGCTGAGCTTTTTCAAGATCTGAATGTAGAGCAAAGATGGATCCTGTATTTACTGTGGTTATCGCGACTTCGAGAGAACTTAAATGAAGAAATAAGACAGAAACAAACAAAATATTTGGATTTAAGTTCGGAGTATGAAGAATTACGCAATGTTGAAGATCTTAGTATCCTGCGAAGTAGTCGAGTCGTTGGAATGACAACGACATGGGCGTCAAAGAATCACAAACTGCTTCAACAACTACGACCTCGAGTCGTAATCATTGAGGAAGCTGCGGAGTTATTTGAAGCCCACATTGTCAGTTGTTTAACCGAATACTGTCAACATTTGATTCTTATCGGTGACCATCAGCAACTTCGACCAAAACCGAGCGTCTACAACTTAAGTGTGAAGTACAGCCTTGATGTGTCTTTGCTGGAAAGAATGATCGAAGCGGGTGTTCCCTACAACCGTTTGTCTGTGCAACATAGAATGCGACCTGAAATTTCGAAGATATTCCGACACATTTACGATGGTCTTGAAGATCATCAATCTGTTACTGATTTCGAAAATATCCGAGGTATTACAAAGAATCTGTTTTTCATTGACCACGACGTTCGTGAAAGTGTTCAGGAGAATCGCAGTAAAGTCAACCAACATGAGGCTGAATTTCTTGTCGAGCTGTGTCTTTATCTTCTGAGACAAGGCTACCAGTCTTCACAGATCACCGTGCTGACAACGTATACTGGCCAGATGTTTACTGTTCGAGATCATATAAAGACAAAGAAAGATGAATTTGAAGAAGCTATACCTCGAGTTTCCAGTGTGGATAATTTTCAAGGTGAGGAGAACGATATCATTCTTCTATCTCTGGTTCGAAATAATGAAGAAGAAAACATTGGATTTTTGAAGACGAAAAATCGTGTCTGTGTTGCTCTCTCACGGGCCAGGAAAGGGCTCTACATTATCGGTAACAAAGCAATGCTAGAAAAACAGAGTCCGCTTTGGAAAAACGTGCTAGCTGACTTGGAAAGAGATGGATGCGTTGGTAAGTCCTTACCTCTAGTATGCAGTAATCATCAAACAGAGAAACGAGTATCTAGAGCTTCGGACTTTAAAAAATTTGTTCCGAATGGAGGCTGCTTAGAAAAATGTCACCATCGTCTTGAATGTGGTCATGCTTGTTCGCAAATGTGCCACCCGAATGGGCACGAAAATGTTAAATGTATCAAACCTTGCCCAAAAAAAGTCCGTGGTTGCAAAGAGCTGGGCCACAAGTGTACAAAATTGTGCCACGAGGATTGCGATTATGAATGCCAATATCCTGTTAATAAAGTTCTCAAATGTGGACATACAAAGACTTTGGCGTGCGGCAAAGATGTGAATTTGATGAAGTGTGACGAACAATGCGAAAAGACACTTCTTTGTGGGCATCGTTGTCAAACTAGATGCAGCGAACCATGCAGCGAAAAATGTATGGAGCTCGTGAAAAAAGTCGATTTTTCGTGTGGTCACGAAAACACAATGGCTTGCTCTGCTACTCAAAAAGATTGTAATGTTCCATGTGCTACTGTGTTGGAGTGTGAGCACCCTTGCCCAGGCAGTTGCGGACAGTGCATTCAAGGACGAGCTCACGTAAAATGCAAAAAGAAATGCCATCGAATCCTTGTTTGTTCACATCAGTGTAAAAGCAGTTGCACAAAGACTTGTCCTCCTTGCAACGAACGGTGCTCTCGAAAATGTTATCACAGTACCTGCAACCACAAATGCGGATTAATGTGCATTCCATGTCAGGAAGAGTGTCCTTGGGAGTGCCAGCATTACAAATGTAGTCAAAGATGCAGTGACTTTTGCGATCGTCCCAGATGTAATGCACCATGTGATAGAAAGCTGAGATGTGGTAAAGGTCACGTCTGTCGAAGTCTTTGCGAAGAACGGTGTGTTTGCGTTATTTGCCACAAGAACAACGGCAAAAACATTACAGAAATTATGTTTGGATCCGAAGACGAAAAAGATGCAAGGTTTATCCGACTTAAGGATTGTGAACATATCTTTGAGTACAAAGCTTTGGATCGCATGATGGACAGCAGAGATGAGTCAGGCGAAGTCGTATTGAAAGTGTGTCCACTTTGCAGAACGCCAATAGTAAAATCGTTGAGGTATGGCAATGTCGTAAAGAGGATTCTCAAGGATGTTGATGCAGTAAAAAAGAAATTATTGGCTAGCACAGAAGAGTTGAAAGAGAAAATACTGAAAGTGAAAGATCTTCAGAGCGAAATACATCCAGAGGTAGATAAGATATCGAGGGAGATGAGGTCAACTCCCATTGAAAGATCATGGAAAACTACTCGTGAGTACGTCAACAGGAGCAAGCCATCATCAGTTTTTCTTCAAGATATGGAATTGGTGGAATATGAAATGCGTCTTTTGAAAAACTGGCTTTGTATTAAGAAGTCCCTGGATGCAGCGAGAAATCAAAAACAAATTAGAACCACCAGTCTTGTAGAATTTGAGAGTGAAATGGAGCACCTATTAAACCGTATCATAAAATCTCCTGTTTACACCAGCGTTCATATTCTGAGTCAACTCAACCTGGAGCTCCAAAGAATGCATTTAAAACAAGACGTGTTAGTCATCGGCATCAATCGTGATCTCCTTAATCAAGCGGAAAAAGATATCGTCGCTCTGGTCTCCAAGAAACTACAAAACAAGGAAATCATTAAAGAGGATGCTCTACAAAAGTTGACGAAAGAAGTATCTCATCTTTCTTCACGGTTTGCTCCTGCCACTGCAGAGGAAAAGATTCAAATAGTTCGCGCTGTCGGTTTGAAGACAGGTCATTGGTTTAAGTGCCCCAACGGTCATTTCTATGCCATCGGAGAATGCGGAGGTGCAATGGAACAAGGAATATGTCCCGAATGCAAGGCAACCATTGGTGGCGAGAGCCATCAGTTGGAAAGTGGGAATGAACTAGCACCTGAGATGGATGGAGCTACATTTGCTGCTTGGTCAGATCAGGCGAACATGCAAAATTACCAATTCGTCGATTGAAAAAGATAATCAACAATTAACTTGAGTGATCTTGGCAATTATTACTTTTACCCATGTTATTTTAAATTTTGTTGAGTTTAATCATCAACATTATGAGCAAATTCTGCAATAGTATGGAACAGCGAAATAATATAAATTAGCTCTAATTATTTATCCAGTAATTCCACTTATGAACCAACTCGTGTAACTGAAAGATCTAGCTCCCCTAAAATTCAAGAAAGGAGTTTTCATGATGACTCCTCAAGCAGAGAAATAATTGGAGAGATAGCCAATGGCAGAATCAAATACTGTATATTATACATAGTAAGGTACATTTCTCTTTCCTGATGTAGCCTAAAGCTTCAAAATCTACTCATAAGTTTCAGAGAATAAACAAGAATACGAGAAATCTATGAGAACTATTGGCTCGATGGACACCTGATGGACAACACTAGCTGTTGCAATTGTGGGCTCTCAAACGCTTACGGAGAACATGTGGACAATGAAAACTCTATATTATTAAAAGAGTACGAACATAGGCTTAATATTATGACAAAAACAAATGACATCATTGTGGCAAAACTGATCTTACTGATCTACAAACACGAGTAGCATAAGGCTTTATTGCACTGCAAATTGTAGTTTGGACAATTAATCCATAAAAGGGCTTCCATACTATTATTTATTCAAATTTCCATCTCCACGAGATTCAGCAAAGGGGGCCCCCTTTTTTTGTTTATATTTTGAATATTAGTGTAATCCTTCACGCTTCAGCATTTAAATTCATATTGCTAACTTTGTCTTCTAAAGAGTCATTCTCAACATTGTGAAGTCTTTCTTGCTCAATTTCCTGAGGATCAGCAAGATAGCCTCGTTTTGATGCATCTTTGTAGTACTTTTCAAGTCCAGGTGGAGGAGCTGCTCTTCGGGGCATTCTTTTCTGGTCAAATTTCCAGGGTTTTAAGAGAACACGTAGTCCCAATTTAGTATAGTAAGCACACGTAATTCTTCCCCCTTGACGTTCCACTGTTTCGATAGCTTTCTTTGAAGCTCGACTTACTTCAATGTCTATCTTTGACTCGAATGTTTCAGCACCCTAAAACGCGGCATATTTCAGGGAAGATGACATATTGTAGGAATGTGGCAGTTGAAATATGATAGTTGTTTGGAGAATAATATCTGCACATTGTGCACAAGATCTCAGTGGTTGGGCTATTTTCATTGGTGACATACAGTATACAGCTGTTATTACTGTGCCCTTTTAAGTGTTTAAGAGTCTTAGAACTTTTGATGAGTAAAACTACCAGACATTTGAAGAATAAAAGAAAAACATATGGTACCCCAAGGCAGATTGCTTCAGAAGATAACACTGTTGATTGACATTCCAATGAAAAGCATGAACTTACCGTTCCTAAAAGACATACACCATCTCCAACTTTAGACACAGCTCCTGTTGTCCATAGTGTATTCATATTGATAGGCTGACTGCTATCAATACGACCACAATCAATGAGATACTGCAATCTATTCAAATTCAATGGCACATAATTCTTCTTGTTTCTAGAAAAAGATTCATGTTCTTTAAAGTCAGTTTACTCCAGAGCCACATACATAGTCTTTGTAGAAGGAATGAGTAGTTCATCTGGTGTTGAACTGAGAAATATAGGACACACTGGACATGCAACTCAATGGGCTAAAAATGCTGCACAAGTAAAAAGAAGGTTCACCATTCCCTGTTTCCCCATTACTGTAACATAAGTTTCTGTTGCGAGAAAATGCATATAGATACAATAGAACAACTAACACATTCTTAAAGCCATGCTTGGGTACTCGGAGGTAAAAGGGTGTCTGTCCTCCCTCAAACCCAATCCTTGGCATAGTTCCTCGCTGTCCTTGACCTTTGTGTCCTCGACCAGAGGTCTTACCGCGACCAGATCCAGGCCCTCTTCCTTTCCTGTGATGCTATAATTTTTTATAAATATATGTTCAAAATTATACTGAATTCACATCAGTCAGTTTAACCATTAATCTCGTAACGTAACATTCCATCGTGCGCCGCAGCTGAATCAAGTGTGTAGTTTATTCATTATTGTTGCTGCAAGAAGTACTGAACAATATGCTGAAACAATAGTATCATACATACCGGTTTGAACGCTTCAGGAAAATCTTTTATGTTATTGAGACCTACACGAGGAAGCTTTTCCAAAGCTTTCAAGTTTTTTTGCACATGACAATACACACTCCCTGTCGCCGCCATGTTGAATAACTTGGCAGACGAGACGATGGTAACAGCCCTATTGGTAACCCCCCCCCCCCGACACCAAACACCACATTCCAGTTCTTCCAGTGACAAAGAGTTCCAGGTGGATGGCTTTGCAAAGATATATGTTTTCATCACCAAATTAAATTTTTTACTTTTACTGCTTTGCTGAAGCTATTCAGTGCTCGTTCAGTATCACAAACACTCATCAAAAATATCGGTTTTAAAGATGTGTGCTTTGCACTTCAGAGCAGGGCGCTGTGAAGTGACCGTCAACCACTCTTGTCGTCCTCACTTGACCACGGTTTACTCGCAACACAAATACTTTATTTTAATCAGAACTACAACAATTGTAAAACTAAAAACATTTCTAAAAGTATCAAGTCAATTTAGACTTCCTTCCCTCTTCATTCTTATACAAATTCTAGCTTGGCCAATTAGCCAACTTCGTACAATAGGCAAATATTTTACGAGTTTTAATCAAACTATTTGTTCGGCATACATGTTATGGCTGAGTGTAATGAGACAGTGTACGCGCAGAAGGATCCTGGCTTTCAGACCACTTGGGCAACCAGAAATAAGGAATTAAATGACTTTGGCCAGGGTATTTATTCTCGAAGATTTTACGGTAAAAATACGATTCCTTCGTCTTAGGACAATTGAATGGGAAGCGCTCTGCCGCCTTCTCCAACTTGATGTCACTCACCACCCTGTTGCAGTGCTTCTGAATAATCTCGTACCAGGACTCCCCAGCCTTGGTGGAGGACACGCCATCGCTGAAAGCTTCCTTCGGCCGCCACAATATCTCCTTTGGAAGCAAGCCTTCTTCACTAAACGCCGAACGCACAAGGTACTTTTCAACTCCTTCTTGAGGTTGGCGTATCGAAGGCTCTAGCGACAAGAAATATGACGTAAAAGCAACGTCGAGGAATGGAACTCTTATCTCTAACCCGTGCGCAGCTGTTGAGCGATCACCTCGTAGGACGTCATACAGATAGAGGTCTTCCATGAGACGTTTAGATTCGACATCAGCTTCTTTCGCAGAGGGAGCTTTGTGGAAGTAAATGTATCCTTGTGCTAGCTCGTCAGAACCCTCACCGGAGAATATGACCACAGTATTTGTCTTCTTGCGAATGTATTTGCTGATTAAAAACATTCCGACAGAAGCCCTGACGGTAGTGATGTCATAACTTTCCAAATGATCTATGACGGCAGGAATGGCAGCCAAACCCTCTTCAGGAGTGAAAACCAGCTCGTGGTGCTCCGTTCCGAGAAAGTCCGCGACCTTTCTGGCAGCGGCGAGATCAGTGCTTCCAGTCATTCCAACTGAAAACGTCTGGATGGGGTAAGATATTCCAGTTTCACGCGCAAGTTTCACCAGCACGGCTGCAACAAGACTGGAATCTAGACCACCTGAAAGAAGGCATCCTATACGTCGATCAGACATGAGGCGTTTACGAACGGCTTGAGTGAAAAGAGCCCTGATGTTCTCTTTGATATCATTTGTTAATTTCACAGAGAAGTCGAATTCAGGTATCTTCGTTAAGTTTGTGTAGGGCGCCATATTGGTGATCTTCGCCACTCCATCATCATTAAAATTCAAGCTCGCATGGTGACCAGGAAGAAAGGGTTCGATAACGGATTTTATACCGTCCAAATCCTTCTGCAACTTTATCAAACCTTTTATTTCGGAACAAACAGCTAAACACTGATCTCCCGTTTTCAGCAAGAACATCGGTCGAATGCCAAATGTATCGCGGCCAAGATGGATCTGCTTCTTTGCCGTGTCGACGACAACGAACGCAAACACGCCGTCCATCATTTGCGCTGTTTTCTCGCCTCCAAATTTGTTGTACAAATGCAAGATTACTTCTCCGTCGCATTTGGTGTGGTAATTGAAGCCATACTGCTTTCCTAAAGCTTTGTGGTTGTAAATCTCGCCATTGTAAATGACGTAGATGTGAGGGAGAGAAAACACTCGCATTGGCTGCATACCATACACGCTGTCAACAATAGCCAAACGATGAAACGCCAAACAAGAGTTTCCAAAATTGGGTATACTCTCAAGGCGAAAACAGTCTGGACCACGATGACCAATTTTCAAAGCGCAGTTGAAATACGCTGATATATCCTCAGAAGCCCCGAATATTGCCCAAATGCCACACATGTTGCTTTACACTGGCAATATTAGATGAGTCTAAAAACAGTCATTCAGTTAGTATTATAAACGACGAAGTCTATGGATTAATGCTGAATTAGGTTTGGGACCACGAAATTCAGTTCACATTTTTATTTGAGTTTTAGAGTATGTGCAAGAAGACCACGTAATCGTTGTACACAAAGTTTGCTCAGTTTCGGGTTTTCATTTTTGAATACTGCCATTTACTGCATGGCTTCTTAAACTAGTAGTCTCTTACTCAATTTCTCACACGGCCTGATGTCAGACATTGCTCCTCCTGATTTTTCTCACAATGGGCACTGTGCTATGGGCCCTGGGGAGAGCTCTTATATAACCATGGGCACACCATGCACCATGGACAAGAAATGGCTGATAAATTACCTAGTTCACAGGGTTCCTGTACATATTAACCCTTTATAGAATAATGCATGGTGAGCTTTATCATGTACATCTTTGTGTCATAGCGAAAACTTCTGCACAACAAAGAAAAATATGAATTGCTTGACATTTTCCAAGTATTCTAAGGAAACTTTATTCCCACAATAAAAATCTTTGAAAAACTTACTGGATGATAGTTTATAAATTACTCTACAATCAGTAGCAATAACTATCAAGAATTTTAAATGGTTAATGAGGTTCATCTATAAAAAAATCTTTGAAAGTAAAACTCGTAGTCCACCGTTTAGTTCAATGTAGATCAATAAATTCCTACAAATGTAGCTTGTATACAGTGGTATAATTACTTATATTTCATAGTTCAAACTTCCATCTTCTTTTTCACTTGTACTATGGCCACATGGTCATCTATGGTAAACTCACATAATATGATACTGCATAGAAAATGTAAAATGCCTTTTCTTTATAGTCTTGCAAATTTTGGATTATTTTTAACTGCAGTTTGGTGTCATTAAAATTAGGAGATGACAACAGCAAACATTGTATTTTCAAGTCTCATCCAGATGACTTGTTAGATGCATATACTTGCATAATGGATTACTATGTCTTGAGTTTTTAGGATCTCGTATTGCAGTAATAATAGAGAGCTTAAGATTCTACAACGCGACCATGAAGACTCGGTTCACTTTTTGCTGAAAATATTGTTTACTAAATGAAACACAGCATCACTGATATAACAGCAACGTTGCAGTACTATTATGCTCTGCCAAAATTGAAAACAGCCTCTGCTGTGTTTGCAGAAAGGTACGTGCCACGTCCTAAAATAATCTATATGAACCAACATTGCTATGCTACCGGCAAAGTAGCCAAGGAGATAGTCGACCATACTGTTTAGACAAATGACTAGTCTATTATCCAACTGCCTACCACACAGAGGCTGGTAATAAAGTAAACAAAATGAAGGTACAGCACGAAATATTAAAATATAATGCTTTACCTGATTTTACCACTGTAACAGCGAGTTCACCTCCCACACATTCTGAACACGCGATGTGTAATTGTCAGTAAATGTACACGCCATGTCAGCTGATGCAACAATGAATACGGAATACCCCCATAGTTTTCGATCGTGTCGAAGTGCTATTGGTCACTTGTTTCACTGGTATGCAAATTATACTGTCTGTAATAATAATAATAATTTAATCTTCATTATAACATAAATGTACGTCTGAAATCTGAATCACTGATATATATTACTACTATAGCGCATTCTAATACTGGCGTCCACTGAAAAGTGTGAAGCAGGAAATAGACCGTGTTTTCTTAGCAGTTAGCACTGTATTAAACGGTAGTACGAATGGACTTTGATACGTTATTATAGCAAATTAGTAATTGATCAAAACCTGGCTAGTATACTGTATGATGTATGATGCCGAGCGTTTTGTCGCCCTCATGCTCGGAGTTTTATGGCACTTGCATTTTTTTAACAGTATGCATTTTTAACAGTTGCATAATTGCATTGCTGAAGGCTATGTGAGTCTATGTCAACACAATTCGCGTTTTTTTGCCTAAAGGCTGTGGCGTGATCAATACAGGCTCGAAGCTTTGGACTACTTTCACATCACCACTTCAGTACTTTTCGTCCTTCTAACAAATGGGTCTCATTATCAGACTACAACTAATAAAACGTTAAATCAACGTCCGCGAATGGAGCCCTTTTCCTTGCATATAACTACTAGGACTGTTGTGCCAGTGGAGTTATTCCAGATCTTTCAACAAAACACAACTTTCTAGTGACACATAAGCCAATTTCTACACATAAGCTAATTTCGTTTTACCATTAATTTGGGGTGCTAATTTTTTGTTGCCACAAATTGGAAACGTCGCCGACTTAGAATTAGTTAGTTAAGATTCTTACAAATCCCGCACTAATTAAGCGCTGCCTCTGACAATCTGTTTTTCCTATTATTACAAAATATTGACACTTGAACAAGATGTGGTTTTTAAGTTGAACGCCTGAACTGAATCCTGTTTTGCAAGACTCCATTAATTTTACTCATTTCCAGACACACAAAGTTGTTTGGTCATAATTGAACTAGACAGCAAGTTTTGGGATACATCAGTTACTACGGACAAGTTCTTTCAATTGGCACGTATTTCGTCATTAATCAAGGCTCTTTGTTATGCATGTGACAAATCTTTTCATATGCAAATTTAATTTCAACATGCAAGATTATTTCAAACAGCAGTTTGTTGCAGCTTGGACACTTCTTAGTCTGTAGGCCTACACTGCGAAACTGTGTCTCAAAGACGAGCCTCTGACTTTCTACAAATGTAAAATATTTCATGTGAAACTGTACCATATGGATTCATATTGCAATGTTCCTTTGTGTCTGACAACTGGAAGTGGATCCAAAGCAGAGACAGACACCGATATAGTCATGGCCCATAAAATTCAGAATAACTTTATTATATAAACATGGGAGACAACCAAAATATAAAGAAGGGTAAAGATGATGAAGGATGTGGATGTGCCAGGATCATCTCTAACGTTTCAACGAACTGCACGGATGAATCAGCTTCGTACAAGTTTTTTAACTTCTTCTTCTATGGCGCTGTACAAACGTTCAATTCGTATGTGTCAGTTTATTTAAAGACGCTGGGTCTAACAGCGAGTCATGTTGGCTTGATAAACGGTTCTCATCCTCTGCTGCAGATCGTAGGCGCTCCATTAGCCGGTATCCTGGGAGACAGATATAAAATAAAGCGAGTACTTTTGCTTATCGGATTGGTGATTATGACCGCACGAACTATGCTATTTCTACCGTTCCAACCTCACAAGCAAGTATGCAATGTCGTATATGTTAATAAAACTCATCACAGAGTTGTTTCATCAAAGTTAATTGAATTTCATATCACAAAAAGATCCTCGATATTTCAATATACAGACGGGACTTACAATTCTTGGGAACACTTACAAGTCAAACAAAGACTTCAAAATAAAGCTCAGGGTAACTCAAGCATTGAATTGCTAGAGAAAGTAGTAGAAGATGCGGTAAAAGCTAGTTCAAAAGATGAATCAGAGATAGCCAAGAAAGTAAGACCAAATAGCGAAGTGGATCCATTCCTATCTCCGCCTAGCGTGATTATGAAGAAAACGAAAGACTATAAATTGATCTATGTTAAAACGGAAGATCAAGATGAAATCGAGCGTATCTTCATCATTCTTCTGTGCCTTACGTTATTCGGCGAAATATTCGAGGCATTGGTATCCACCATTGCAGACTCATGTTGTCTAGATTACCTTGGAGAAGACAGAGAACGATTTGGAATGTTTCGTTTCTGGGGCGCGCTTGGAGCGGGGATTACATCGCCAATTAGTGGCGCTGTATTTGACCATTATGCACGGTATATTTGTGGGCGAGCAGTAAGCGGGTATCATTTTGTCTTCTACTTCTATTTTGCATATCTTTGTGCGGCGTTCATAGCCGCCACACATTTTCGACATCGTTATGATAACACTCCCTCCACATCAAAGAGCAAAAACATCAAAGATGCATTGCTAAATTTGAACTATGGTATTTTTCTCCTGGTTTCGCTCTACATGGGATTGTGTTATGGTTTCTTGACTAGTTTTAGTTTTTGGTTTTTGGACGACCTTGGAGCAAACGCTGTCCTCTTAGGTGTGGCTTCATCTTTGAGAAGCGTTGCAGAGAATTGCGTTTATTTTGTGTCACCGTTTGTATTGGTTCGTTTGGGTCACGTAAAAGTAGCTGCTGGTTGTCTGTTGGCTTTTGCAGTCACGTGTTTATCATACTCGTTTCTGTACAATCCCTGGTGTGCAATACCGCTGGAAATCTTGTATACAGGCGCATACGCGTTCTCTTGGACCACGTGTGTGTCGTATCTTAATCGCGCAGCACCTCCTGGGTCTACAACAATCGTTCAAGGTAATTTCGACTATGGACGCTTGGCAACTAGGATGAATTCTACTCCCACTTTTACTAGTTTCGTTCATGCATATTCCAAATTAAAATCCCGCGTTCTTGAAATTTGTTCTCGGCTGTTTGGGACGAAGGATAAAGAGCACTTCCCCTCAGGTTACATCAATTGTATTTTTCAACTAATTTTTTCAATTTTCTTCCGTCTAGGTATTGTGCAGGCATCATTTTGGGGTTTGGGTTTTGGTGGAGGTTCAATCATCGGAGGATTTTCATTTCGCGTGTTTGGAGAGCGCGAAACATTCCGAGGTTTTTCCATAACTTCATTTACCGTACTTGCATTCTTTACAATTATTCAGTTCATGCTGGCCTCTGCTGAGAAACATGAACAAACTTCCAAGTATCAAGCTTTGTCTGATAAAGAAGACGTTCCTCCATCAAAAAGTCCATCGAGTGAGGAAGAATACGAAAAATAATATTTATCATAAATAGCAAAAAAGCAAAAAGTGTTCATCATAAATAGCAGAAAATCGTGAAACTGCAAATATTTTCCATTGTAAAAAGCACGAATTTCTCCATATATCAGCAAAATTCGAACGGATATAGGACTATACTAGTCGGAGATATTCAAACCACATGCGTATTCTAAAAATGAAATATGTATTTAGTTATACTAAAAAGTTATAGGTCTATATACCAATAGCTAGCTACCTATTTACCTACCCCATTAGCTACCTAGTCATACAAACTGTGCTATATGCATGTACATCGGGAACGGATGTCGTCAACACATCATAGGCCAGAGCAAACGACATGAACAGCTTTTCAAACGCATAAACATTTCAACGGCACAGTATGGAAATTTTTTCAACGTGGGCAATGACCGATGTACCACGAGTCCACGAAACGCTCTAGGGAATTGAAGCTTGACCTCTAATGAGCTACACACTTACTAAAGATCGTCAGATTCCTCGTCAGAGCCTTCATACTCACTTGGAGGACAACTCGAGTTTACCGACCACACTGTCCAAATATCGTCCAGATTACTTTCCGGGTTGAAAAGATGAAACAAAATTTGCAGAAATAAAAAGACAATACATACTATACTCGTGATAATGGAGAATCCAAGAAATGTCCGAACAAAACCAGAATATTCCAGGTAAAACCCGCCAAGTATCGCTCCGCAACCTGTGCCTAGACCCAAGTAAATTTCCTGACTGATTCCTGGAACAAAAAAATGTGGTTAATGTACGACATTGTATGCCATTTCATTAGAAAATGAACTATAAAGAGAATGTAAAGTCAAAGTTGTTCATGGGCAAGTGAAAAAAAATTAAAGCAATATGTCTTTTTAGTTATTCAATAGGAAAATATAGGGACAGAAATCTTGTTCAGTTTTCTTTCATAAAATACTTGTTTCAAAAGAAAACTAGTACCAGGTATACCGTAAAATTTCAGAGCAATAAGCCGATTTTACTAGGTTAAACATTGCGACGCTTTTTAATTTTCAGTGCTTCAAATGCGGCGTGCCTATTCAAGAGGGGCGAACCTCGAACGCAGCACTCTTTACACACACTTGCTCGTAAATGATAGCAAGAACTATAATTCAAACAACAAAACATTGCAATTGGTGAGATTAATTTTGTAAAGTTGACTCGACTCGTGGTCTCGTTGTTCTATATTCGCTTCTTAAACAATCATAAATTTTGTAAATAATTCTCGCGACGTCGCTGTTAGGGAGTTTACGATTCGACGACGCGGCGAACGCGACGACGCATTCTCAATTTCAATGAAGGAGTGGACGCTAAGAAAGCTTATCACTCAACTACACACTGGAATTCTCTTAAATAGCCTGAAAAACAGATAAACTTGAAAAAAACACGACGGTTTTGCTGCAAGACTGAATATATCTGACTCCTCTAACGTCGTAACAAGGTTTCACGGCGCTCTGACGCCGTGGAAAGGCTATGGTTGGCATTGTACTGGCGCTGTTGAGATTAGCTCTGGGATTCCAAATTATTCGTTTTTTTGTTCTGCGTGGAACTTTCTTTGTTCACCGAACGCGTTGTCGTGCTTGTCGCGTCGCAAATCGTAAACTACCTTTTTTTCACCCGCGAAGGCGCGGTTATTCAAGGGCGGAGCTGAATCGGGCGTGGCCCTAAAAGGGGTTAAGTCGTGTTACGGTCACGAGTTCTGATTGGTTAGTTGGTTATTAACAAGGGTTGGGATTTGAGTCAAGATCAAAGGAAATAAGTATTCCAGCGCGTAACACGACAGCACCCTAAAACGAGTAGATACACCAGCAGAGCTACGGGACAATGATGGAAGCTGCAATGAAATTGTACCCCGTTAAAGGGTATTTTCCCACCTTGCATTTTGGGGCTAGATCCTGTCGGTGCTTTGCTCTGAAGGAACAAGCTACATGTACGCGTCACTGCTACATGAGTGGTTGCAAAGAGCATTTCAGCTAGCAAAACCAGCAATGGCCATTTGATTGCAAAATAGACTACAAACACGACAATATGGCAGACAAGACCAACGTCTACTATTAATTGATGTCCAATGTGTTCAACAAGTCTAGTGATAACCACGCTTACAATGATGTTACAAGCTGCTCTGCAACCTGTTGTGAGTCCCATGATAACTGCACTACCACCAAGAGTATCAATAAACCAGTATGTAAATGACAATAAAAATCCATTACAAAACCCCGAGTACATTGAAGCAAAGGTGAATGTGCTGTATTGAAAAGTAGACAAAGGACCGGGGACCTTACGCGTGAGAACATCTCTTTTACTGTTGGAAAAATCGAGACACAGGCCACAAAAAAATGCCATTGTGAGAAATCCAAACGCAAAGTAAAATACATAATGGAATGATCCAATGTATTGGCCGCAGAATTCTTGATTGCAGTAGTAGATAATAAGACCTATATTTGGAACGATAACACCCCAGCCAAAAACGCCGCATGTTTGCGCTTGTCCATAGTGCTCTGCGTCCGCATTGACCACGCAGGATTCTTCAACCAACATGAACATGGTGGAATCAAAAGCATCACTTAATAGAATTAGGATTAACAAACATATAAAAATCCTGAATAATTCGTTTTTATCGTTGTATATAATATACTCAGTAACATCAGGGTCTTTTGGAGTTGTGGAGACTTTTGAAGCATTGTGTTTTTCGGAAAATTCAACGGTGTTGGCAACACTATTTTCTTCCACGGATCGGCTGTAGTTGCTTACAGTGGATGGTCCTGAAGTCGGACTTATGTCAGTAATATCTTGAGTTACTGCAACAGACGGCAACTCAGTTTTCTGTACAGTCAGTTCTTTTCTAACCACTGGCATGTTCCATAATATGGAGGCATCTTCCGCAGTTTCATTCCAGCTATCATCAGCCTGGAGTAAATTTCGTCTTGATAACACGTGATGAACTACATAAGATCTCTGCTTCGACTGATCCCCAAGATGCTTGATCACACACACCTGATTCCGAGGGCGCAAAACTATGAATATGATCAGGAGTTTAATCATAAGAACTAAATAAGATATCACAAACAACAGTTTGCGCGAACGCAGTCTTTCCGCGACGATTATTAAAACTGGTGTCCCAGCTGACTGCAGTACAAAACGGCAACCACTTAATAAGCCAACGAATGCTGGGTTTAGTCCAATGTACTTGAAGTAAACTGGTCGGAACATGATAAACGGTGTGTAGCCAGCGTAGAATGAAAAATAGAACGCGTTATACACAAAGTCGAGGGGTATAGAAAAAGCCATTTTGCTGGGCGTCAAAGCCAAAGGTCACTGAATCATTTGCCAACACTCGTAAACCACGTCTTGCGCACCAAACACCACATATTCTTCCTAGTTAGAAGTGCAATTGATAGAGCATATACAACTGTGATTCATTTCTGTTCAAGATAAACAATAGCGGTGTTACTTTCCGCAAATATTGGTGGTAACCAGCTGACACGCCAGTCGCCAGTCAACGCAAACGTCCACATTCAGCGTCTACATTTACGTTTCGCAATGCGTCTGTAATTTGATGCGCAAATCATGAAAATATATCCTGTTAAAATTTCGTATTAGCTTACAGTATATCTGTGATATTTTGTCCTGATGTTATTGGCGGGCATTGCATACTCAAGTTATAGCAAAGTTTGTTACAACTAACACTATCTGTACAATGAATAAAAAACAAACTATTTGAATATTTCAAAAAAAGGTGATTTGATAGACTATTTCAGTTACCATAATTACTATAATTATGACACCACCAATATGACCCTGCTGTAGGTCTATGGGTTCCTTGCTGTTTAATGGAATAATAACCACTATGTAGACCTGATTAAACAGCGAGGGTTTGACTGCTGCTCCGAAAACCCGACTATTCATGATTTGGGAATGTACTTCAATTCATAGAATAAAGTTATAGTTTTTTGTCTTAATAAAAATTCTTGGTTCAAATTTTATAGTAAATTTCCAAGAGTTTTACAGCCTCCAATGAACGTACGTTTTTTTCCACTCCGCTGATTTCTAACGAGGACCAGTTGGGAGTTTATGATTCGTGATGTAACAAAAGTCAAGTATTACGTAACTACCGATATCAAAACACGAAGTCAGAGTCATTGAAAAATTAAAGCACATCAAATAATATCCACCCAGCAATTTCGCACAGAAAGAGTTGAAAGATATGAACGAAAGTGAAAGGCGAATGAATAGTTTTGGAATGCAGACTCAACAGACAAAGTAGCGCATACCGACTTATTCACACTAGTTCTCAATCAAAGTTTTGGACAGTGGATTCTCTAACGAGTTTCAGCAATTTTTGTAGATTAAAGGCGGTTTTCCAATACACGAATTTGTTCGAGCGAAAAATAAATCTGGCAACATGATTGGCTTGCTTTCGACTTTTTTGCGGGAAATTATTTTGCTAGCCAATCACGTTTGCTAGATTTATTCTTCGCTCGAAAAATTCCGCCTAGTGGAAAACAGGCCTAAGAACATCACTAGGTTACATTACTACTTTACTTGTCATGGTGTCGGCTATCACTCAAAATTTTCGTGCACTCCAGTACGTCTAACAGCTAGCTTAACCTTTTTGTTTATAGAGGCGAAGAATTTGATGAATATTTTGAAGATATGTTTTTATGACAAATGAGACATTTTTGTGGGAAGTACCAGGATAATGTATATGAGGGGCGTTGTAAGTACCAACACCAGAGCACTGCAAACTCCAAGATTGTTCCTTTAATAAAATGTACACAAGGGATAGGTTTTAATGAAGGTGAATGCATTTTAAGTTTGTTAAGAAGTAAAATGTACAAGCATTTTGTACGTACCGCGTTCTCTCTATTAAGTCCCCCGGGGGGGCTTATTCCCTTCAGACCCTTTTGAGGGGGGCTTATATGAGAGGGGGGGGGATAAATAGAGAGAATACGGTAATGGATAGTGAAAGTTTGGTAAAGATTAAAGTTGTGAGAATGAGAGAGGAACACACGTGATAACTTCAAAACTATGGAAGATAGCACGGAGCAGTGAACGGCGAATCGGCTTATTTTCGCATGCTCTTTTAGATGAAGGGAATAACGCAATTCTCTTCTTGGGCGTTTAAAATGTGGATTACTTTTACTTGTAAAAGTATTCATATTTACTGCCGCGCATCAGTGCGGCAGTACACTATTCTTGACATGCGCGTGATCTTTGTATTGGTGAAATCTCGATTTGTTTCTGTCGTTCTGTCTGTTATTTTCCGGGGAGTTTTTTACGGAATGAGGGGGAGCGGTCACTGATCAAGTGTTCCGTTTGCTATCAAGAGAAGCAGCCGGAGAAAAGTTCATAAAACGAGTCGAAATAAAGCGGGAAAAGTTAACATATGAGCTAATTTACATATTGCTGGTAATCTGCATCAAGGCGATGAACGTTTTATTTTGCGATGGAGAGCCAGGAGAGGTAAGCAATGTGCTTTCATGAGTTTGTCAGCAGTTTTAACAGCCCAAAATAACGCAATTGAAAATTGGTGAAAAACAATATTGAACAATGTGTTATTGAAAGGATATAAAGTGTACTTAGTTAAAAGCTCTTAATAGTAGCTTAATAGTTTTTGATGCAGTGTCAAATTTTTGTCCTCTTTAACTTACCAAAAGTTGTCAGTATTGCTTGTAGTAAGAGCATGTTTTCTTATGACATTGCCACTGTCTATGGTGATAGCAGAAAACAACAACCTACCCATAGTGGTAGAGCCCAGTGAGGCACAAAATAATACTCGACTACCTGTTGCAGTAGAGCCCAGTGTGAGGCATGAAGTAGTACTCATCTACCTGTAATGAGATGTCCTTGTGCTCAGATTGTGCAAGTATCAACACAAGCTCTGTGCAATCAGATTGCCTGATGGCTGTAGATGTCTAAATAGTTTTAGTCGTTCTGGTACATTTTGAGATTTAATTTGTTACTTAAGAAGTAGAACTGACTTAAGTATTCCAAGAGATTGTGAGGTTTTGTCGTTGGATGTGCCGCAACAGGTTCTCTCAGATATTAACATAATATTACGTGAAGCTATCATACAGACAAAAACACTTCTCTATCTTAGAGAGGTCGTTCTTGATTTGTAAATTATATCTAGCTGCTGCCTTTCGTATTATTTATGGTTTTTATTACAGCAGATATTCTCAGGGTTTTTTTTGTAATTGGAGATTTTACGCTACAAGTTACTTGATCAATTCACTGGCGCATTTTAGTTGATCGTAACCTGTACTGATATGCTGGCCAGCATTCTGCATTTTGCGCACTTCCGGTAGAGTGTGTGAGCCCTATAGCCCAAGTTTGATAAGATTGATATGAAGTAATAGCTGTAGAGATTCTGGTAAACTACTGAACCGTTTTAAGAACTTCAC
>JAODVM010420163.1:0-25830 GCA_025400095.1 Phenganax marumi
GTGGTATTACGTAAACATTATTCCGCACTAATATCCTACGTCAGGAACGCTCTAGGAACAGCACCCGTTACGAACGCCCTAAAAATATTTATCTCGTTGACATCCGTCACGTACGCTGTGCACGTGCTTGATGATGTCATCCTATTGTGTAACATCCGTTACGAACGCTCTAAACGCTCATTAGCATCCGCTACGAACGCTTTAAAAAACTCATTAGCGTGTGCGTTACGAACGCTCTAAACGCTCATTAGCGTGTCCGTTACGAACGCTCTAAAAAACTCATTAGCGTGTCCGTTACGAACGTTGTGCACGTGCTTGATGATGTTAACCTATTGTGTAACATCCGTTACGAACACTGTGCACGTGCTTCTTTATATTATCCTATTGTGACGTCGTTGTCGGCATCCCTTTGATCCCTATATGTGGGGGGGGGGTAACCTACTTTGATATATTGCTTTTTCGCTGTGTATTTAAGTTCTTCTTTTGTGAACAATCGGCGATTTCAAAGATTATTTTATTTAGCATGTTTGGAAAATGTCGCATTACTAGTATTGTCGTATGCTTCGTAACTCGCTTTGTACAAACTATGTAACACAAGAAGCCTCTCGCGAGGAAAAGTTAGCCTTTCAGATAGAAATCCTAGCTTATCTGGAGCAAAAACTGGCTCTTTAATCGACGAACACGTGGATTTCCTGATGGCATCAAGCATTTCCAAACATGTAAACGAAACAAACATTGTTTTGAAGTCGTGTGGAAGGTGATTGTTGCGAGTTGTGCAGCAAATCAATCGCATGTAGGGAAATCTGTTCTTTGCAGAATCTGGTTAGAACTTAAATGCGTTTTGCATGGGAATACATGGCCTGACAACACTCGCTTTCAAACAGGAAATATGACAACCTAAAGAAATGTTTTGACAGACAGTAATCTATGTTCTTCATACCATTTTATAGAGCGAAAGCTCATTTTGTCGCGTGACATAGAAATGAACCCTGGCCGTTTGCAACTTCAACCATCAGTAATCAACATAGTGACTAGGAACAGTGTTTTAGAGAATAAGTTAAAGAAACTCCATTTGATGCTGGTGGGAAAGCCAACTATTTCTTCAGGGCTGTTTCACATGGGACACCTGATTATCTCCTAAACATTAGAAATTCTAGCGGAGATTTGAGGAAGGGTCCAGAGCTGTTTATTGAAAGTAATACAAAATTTCCCTGGTTGTTTTCTCTAACAATATGTCAGTAGAAAGGACATGACGTCATAATTTATAATACAGGCTGATGCTGATGCACTTAATTTAAGAATACACATTGTAAAGTGTGAAGAGAGTTTCTCTGCTATTACTATTGTTGAAGCTGTAACTTTCTGCCAGCGGCCACGTAAAATGAGCTGATTAGATCGTATAGGTCAATATCGACCAACAACACAGAAAAAAACCCACATTATTTATATGCAAGAAAAATTCCCAGCTATAATGTCTTGACCGTTCAGGTTCGGCTTTCGAATATACTTGTTCCATTTACCACCTTCCCCATGGAGCTACCAGAGTTGCTGTGCAAATGGTAAACAACCAATCGTACCTCAATTTTCAGTGCAACGCAGCACATACGTGTACGCGTTGGCGTACCTATTTTTAGATTTTAATAGTGATTCAATGATTTTTAAAAGTAATCCTGTTTGTGTGCTATAAAATAGAGAAATAATCAATTATTGATAAAAGATGATTGCGGTTTATAAAATTAAAATTGATTGCACAAGTCTATAGTTAAAATGTATGATGTATAGTTCATTGAACTAAAAAGAGAGCTTAAGCTTCGCGTTCAACGGCAAACGTCAGACGCCAGGCGACAAAAAAATTGCCGATATAAAGACAGTAAGGCAAAAATAATTAGTTGTGCTAGCACAAGATGTTAACATAAACCTGTTTGACATAATGTGGAAAATCCAAAAAGAAGAGGGACGAACAAACTTTGCCAAGAAAAACGGCTCTGCCGTTTGCCGTAGCTTTTGAACGCGAAGCTTAAACTCCCTAAATTAGTATTCATGCGCGTAACATAGCGATAACTTCTACCTGCGTCGCGGGTAACGATGGTGCCAACGACACCCTGAAATCTGATCTCGTCCGCCTGAAAAACAAAATGGCGGCATTAGGCCGGCTCTTTGCCTTCGCAGTTCGGGCAAATCCTAGCAACATTCTCTGTAATTCACTTGTAAAGTCTGTGAATGGTATGTTCAAATGTACTGCTTTCTATTACATATGTATATTTTTGATAGATCTTATGTTTTTTACTCAATTAAAGCACCGACATATATACTGAATTCCATTTATTGAACAAAATGTTTAATGTTGTTTATGGTGTTCAATATTGAACAATATGATAAATTTATGCTTGTAATATCAACAGGACCTGCATTGCTGTGTGGAACGAAAAGATTTCTATCAAATGAGCCTGCAGTCAAAGGTATATAAACTAAAGAAAAAGTCAATCAGTGAAATAATGGGTTTTACTTTTACGTCTTGTTGGCGAGTAAAAGTTGTTTTCGGATTGCAATGAATTTGTAGCATTTTACCAAAAATTTTACAAATGAAAAAGGACATTGATCATATTGAAGCTCAATAATTTTGATTCGTACTGTCGGCACTGTGTTGGTGCATCCACTTTTGAAAACATAAATTTCGTATAACTCTCTTCAGGAAATTTGTCGTTTAACTTTCATCTCCAATTCATGTCCTAATGATGGCTAAAACTTGATCTTTTATTATCCACAGATGATCCAGTTTATACAAGGCTGTCCGAATATGGAGCACATATTGGTAACATGTTACCGAAGTACGTCCAACAAACCCAAGTGAACCATAACAATGAACTGGAGATTCTCATAGCACCTGAGGGTGTGCTGCCTGTGTTGACATTCTTACGAGATCACACTAATGCTCAATTCAAGTCTCTGGCTGATCTCACTGCACTTGATGTGCCAAGTAGACAGAATAGATTTGAAGTAAGTCACAAAGTATATACAGCTAGTTTTTATCAGATGTATAGAAGGTTCAAGTGTCTGAAACATCCACTGCATATACCATGCTGATGAATATTTGTCAGAATTGGCTGTTGCAAAAGTGAAACAGTGTGGATTAGCAATATGTCAATATCAATATTTTTCAGTTTTTATATTTTATCTTAGAGGTAGCTAATTTATTTATTTATTTATTTATTTATTTAACTTTGCCAATATCCATGCTTACTTAGACTTACAAAGACATACAATACAAAAAGAACATAGATACTAAAATGGTGGGGGAACATGCTACAGCTTTCGCCAATTACAGCTGCCCTTTATAATTTCAATTTCAATTTCAATCACAGTGGCCCTAATTGCAAGATTGATGATGACTCATGCACCAGTCATGTGCATGCATCACAGAAACACATTTTGATGAGGCATAAATTGATAAAAGCTCATTTAGAATAAATTATTACAACAGGAACTATACTGACAGGAAATGCATCTCAAACAAACAATTTACCAATGACAAGATTTAAAGTACAACTGTTTCTGGCAGTTTATCAAAAAATCAATATTTTTTATATTTCAGTGAATCGAAGTCAAATACTGTGATATCGATATCGTAAAAAAAGTGTTATTTATCAATAAATTCCAAGGAATGCGACAATATATATCAGAATTAATCATTCATGACTCATGTATTTTTGCTTGGTTCCTTGAAGGTTGTTTATAATCTTTTATCGCTGCGTTTTAACTCAAGAATACGTATCAAGACTTACACAGATGAACTAACAGCTCTAGATTCTGCATATCCTGTACATAAAGTTGCAGACTGGTTTGAACGAGAGGTAAATGTGTTTGTAGGCCTAGACTTTAATAAAATCACTCTTTTAATAAAATTAAACCAAAAACTCACGTTTATTGTCAGAATTATCTCGGGTATTTGACAGACTAATTAGGGAGTTTAAGCTTCGCGTTCAAAGGCTACGGCAAACGGCAGAGCCGTTTTTCTTGGCAAAGTTTGTTCGTCTCTCTTCTTTTTGGATTTTCCATATTATGTCAAACAGTTTTATGTTAACATCTTGTGCTAGCACAACTAATTATTTTTGCCTTACTGTCTCTATATCGGCAATTTTTTTGTCGCCTGGCGTCTGACGTTTGCCGTTGAACGCGAAGCTTAAGCTCTCTAATATTTGGGAGTACAGTTTTCGGTAAACAGGGTAAATTAGATAGCTGTAGGTCAAACATCAATTTGGCTACGAATTCTTTCATTTTTAGCAAAGTCTTACTTTAATTATTCAGGTTTGGGATATGTTCGGTATATTTTTTTCAAACCATCCCGATCTGAGACGAATAATGACAGATTATGGCTTTGAAGGTCATCCATTGAGAAAAGATTTTCCTCTCTCTGGCTATGTTGAGGTATAAAGAGAGTTTTGATTTAAACTTGAGCAAAAAGACCGAGATTAGTGTAAAATTGCAAAGTTTAGTTGCAAAATCTGGGAAATATAGATTTGCAAAATTCGCAAAATTTATATATCTTTGTCTTATTTTTGTAACAACCTCCCGCACGTAATACAAAAATAGCTACCCAAAACTTGCAAACTTTGCAGGACCATATTTTTCGGTTTTTACATCATTTTACATTCAAACCTGGCATTGTCACTAATTTTAAACTGCTCCTTCAAGTTGTTGTGATGGATCTCGTTCTTTTTGCCTGGATCAAAATTGAGCTTGTAGCAGGCATCATCCATAGTATTATATATCTCCTTTGAAAATATTAGGTTCGTTGGGATGAGGAGCTAAAACGTGTCGTATCTGAACCTATTGAGTTAGCGCAAGAATTCCGCAAGTTTGACCTTCAAAGTCCCTGGGAACAATTCCCTCTACATCGTGATGTTGCAGCCACACCAGCACTTGAAGGAAAACAAGAATTGAATGAGAAATAAAAAAAAATCTCTAAGGTTTTCTACATAAAATCTGCTGAAATAATGAGAAAGTCTATTGTTGCTGTTTTAGAATAACGCGTGAATGTATGCTACAGGGGCAATGGTTGATAATTCGTAATCTCTTTTTCAAAAATCGTTTATATATAAGTTTACAATCATGACCAAGAGTAAAAGTGCCGCGTGAAACAATGTACGTTGTCGACTTTGACATCTTTTTAAATCCGAATTATCTACACGTGTTTCTGTGTTAGGCCTATTATTTATAAGCGTATATGTACATCCGCTTTCCGCGCGATCCGGTGATTTTTGTGGAAAATGGAATTTTACTGTATTTTTCGTGCTTCACGTTGATTGCAGTTTGAAAAATCTTCGTAGAACAATTTATGGAATACACTGAAAACATTTTATTAGCCGCTATGAATTAACCTCAGTTTTGATAAAAAAAAAATGAAAGTGGATAAAGCCTGGTTGCTATATGGTCTTAACTGTCGTAAAGATATAGTCACGAACTTTCTTATCAGCCGAAATCGAACAGTTTCAAACGAGTTGTTAGCGGAGCTATTATTAGTAAACAATACATATGTTTTCTATAAAATTTACTGTGCTTAGAAGATAGAGTATTTTGACTGTTCAGAGATATCGTGACTCCTCGTTTACGACCATACGGAAACCAGGCTTAAATTAACCGCACGATCTGATAATACCACGTGCTTGTTTGCACATGGCAAATTAATTCGCGTTAGTAAGCTTGCTTCGCCACAACGAAGTTGTACTCCTTTGGAAAGTCAACGTGAAGTCACAGAAAAGAATACTTTAAAGTTTAAATACCGTCGCTGTGTAACTAAAACTGGAAACAAAAATACAAAAATATGGATGAGCTTTTTCAAACTGTTCCTGAAACGCCAGAAAGCGTTAAGGCCGAAATCACAGGTGTTATCCCAAAATGGCTAAATGGTACATTACTCCGAAATGCTCCAGCGAAGTACGAATTCGGAAAACACGCGTATAAACACTGGTTCGATGGCTTGGCTTTACTTCACGCTTTTGTAATAGAAAAAGGCGAGGTGACCTATCATAGCAAATATCTCGAAACAAAAGCTTATACCAAAGGGAGTGAGAGAAAGAGAATCCCGTATGCCGAATTTGGGACCGCAGAAGCGCCTGACCCGTGCCAGAATATCTTCGCTCGCTTTTTCTCATACTTTTTTCCACCCGAAAGAACGGATAACACTGCGGTGAACGTATTTACCATGAAAGGAAAAGTTTTCGCGAATAGTGATTCGCCATTCATGAACGAAATCGATGTCGATACGTTTGAAATTCACGAAGTGGCGAATGCGAAAACTGATATCAAATGTAAGTAAATTTTGTGCGGCTCAGTATCGCTGAGCGACAGCGTGTGGTTGTTGCGATTAATTCATCAAAGTCTACATCCCTATTAACAGTTTAGTGTCTCGCTTGATAGCTTGCAGGCTAGTGTACGCATGCGCCCACCCACATGAGGAAAACGACGGCAGCGTTTATCATATGATGACGTCAGTTGGACGGCAATCTCGCTATAATGTTGTGCAAGTACCCCCCGTCCAGAGAGCCAGCCACATCAAGTGTGAAGCCCCCCTGGAAGGGGCAAAGATTGTAGCGAGTATCAAACCGCACAAGAATACAACATATTACCATAGTTTTGGCATAACCCCCAATTATTTCATCTTCGTTGAAAACCCATTCAGTGTGAATACCTTCCAAGTTTTGAGGATGAAAATTGATCAGCGCTCGTTTCACGAGTGCATGCATTGGGACTCGAAAGAGCCGTCTAGGTATGGTTTACTAAGATGTCGTTATCAAGGTCAGGGATTGTCCATATTCATATTATTTGAGTCATTTAGAGAAAAATGCCAATATTCCTTCTCATGAAAGAACTTCAACTTCATTGATTTAATATGCGTACATCTAGGTCAAGGATTGTACGTATAATGTTTGAGTCACCTGAATTTTGTAACATTGGTGTATGATGCTGACGATGGCATGCATATGAAATTTTTCCCAGGTTTTATTTGCTCGATCGGTGGTCCGGCGCATGCGTAGCGAGCTACGAGGCACACAGTTTCTTTGCCTTCCATCACGTGAACGCTTATGAGGATATTCATGGACAAGTGGTTGTGGATTTGTGTTGTTATCCCGATGCGTCCATTATTGACCAGTATTACCTCCATCATCTACGTAACTCCAAGTTTGATAAGGTTTGTTCATAGGCTGTTTCAAAAAGCCGCTAGACAAGTGTAGCTTTGCAAATGAAAACTTAAAAGGGGAAGTTTATGTTGCGAACAAGTTAGGCTCAAATGAACGATACCCCATTGCATATCTTCCATGCGAAGTTTCAAGTCTTCGCACCGAATATAAGTCGAGAAATGGGCATAGAAAATGCGCGTAACATTGCGTAATTTGAATCCGCCATGATTTCTGGGACGTCACTGCGCGGGTCGCAAAGTGACTCTTGTACTATTTACCACAAAGTACTCTCAATTCAGTCAATTGACTAGCGTAGCAAAGAGCAGAAATTTGCCAACTTTATATATTCGTTGCGAAGACTTAAAACTTCGCATGGAAGATATGCAATATGGTATCTTTCATTTAAGCCAAACTTGTTCGCAACATAAACTCCCCCTTTAATGTTCCGCGCTGTTCGCCGTACTTTTGACTTCGTATTTTCTTAGGTTGGTGAAAATTTTGCTGATCCTGAGGTGAGACGTTATCATCTACCCCTTCCAGGCAAGGGTGTCACCTGTACCTTCTTCACCCGCCTACCTTACGCGATTCTCGGTAGTGGTCTTGAACTGCCCCGCATTAACTATCGTTTCAATGGTCTAGAATACAATTACATCTACGGAACAGGTATCGAAACAATAGTGTTTATACTAAATATACTAGAAGCCCTAAAAAACTTAAAGTTTATGAGAAGTGAAACCTACAAGAACATAAAGTCTATGGGATAAAATTTAAAATTTTGTTGCAAGCGTATCAAGAACTTAAAGAAATGTGACATGAATTGCGATATTTCTCATTTCTTGTCGTAGTTGATATTTTAATTAGCAATGTTCAATTTACTGCATTCGTATCGTTTCTACCAATTTGTTATTAGAAAATTAGTTTGGATTTTGCTAATATTCAAAGTACTTATTTTTGTAGGGCCGTACGAGCACGGCCATTTTCTGGATCAACTTGTCAAGTTGGACACGGTTTCGAAGGAGAAGAAGACTTGGTACGAGTCAGGCTGCTTTCCATCCGAGCCAGTGTTTATAGAAAGGCCTGGGGCGAGGGATGAAGACGATGGCGTCGTCGTCTCTGGAGTAGTCGGCACTAATGGTCGGCCATCTTTTTTGCTCGTCCTGGACGCCGCTAGTTTTGAAGAACTGGCCAGGGCTGTGATTCCTAGCCGTCTGCCTCAATCATTACATGGGAACTTCTTTCCAGATTTAAGTTATAAAATGGAAGCGTTTCACGCGAACCGCCCCGAACCAAAGCCAACAGATAGCAACATCGCAGTAATTGACGCTGCTGTGGTGAATGTGGTGCCTTCAATTCGTAAACATTAGCTAGTGCGCTATTCTATAGCTTCTTGAAGAATGAAATAAACAAATAATAGCAACAGAAGTCCGCAAATCATCATGGCCGGCCGGGCTTTGGAAAAACACAAAACTATAGCTAAACTACTTAGTAGTGTGATGAGAATAGCTCCATTAATCTTTTTAAATCTTTCCAAATAGAATTTAACTTGCATTACTTTGAGTAGAGATTCCGGGATAAAAAGATTCAACAAAATAATTGTACTTTCAATTGATGATTGTAACTAATGACTCTATTTAGCACTTCAGTTGCAATTGGCTCAATTAATTTCTAATTGCGCATTGAACTTCAATGTAAGGTAAATGGAAAGATGGTTTTAAAATATTGTTTCCTGCATAAGAGCTTGATAAATCATTCTTTGAAATTGCCTAGTCACCTTCGAAATTTCTTACATTTCCCAAAGTAAAGTTATCACCCGCAAAAGATTCTTAGATTTTTGACTAGCGTTAATTTTTTTCTAACAATGCAATTATATTGCACATTGTTCAACGTTGGAGAATTTTCAATTTAGAATTCAACTTCCTTTCTATACTTTTCTTCAGAAAAAGGGCAAAAGTCTCGAGTTCTCTCGGAAGTGTCAAATGTCAAGTGCCTGTTCAATATCGATAGAACGCATTTTAGCGACTAATTTCCGCATACATTGTTGCCTGTTGCCGACTCAATGGATTGTGTCAGATGGACTTTAAACCAAAACAAATGCAATATCCTTCTACTTTGAGCCAGTGAACTGCCGTCTTCTGGCTCTCGTAGACGTCAAAAAGTGCCTCGGAAAAATGTCTGAAGCCAAAATACCACAAGAGAGCGACGATGAAAACGACGAAACAAGCACGCCAGAGTATTACTACAGAATGGGGAAGATTCCAACCTACAAAGTTATTCTGCTAGGCGAAGTCGGCTCAGGCAAGACGTCGCTGTTTTCGAGGTATAAATATGGTACTTTCCAAAAGGGCTCCACTTTGCAAGGCACAGATAGATTTAAGAAGGAATTTGTGAATGATAATGGCGAAAGAGTTCAGGTTTGTTATGATTACGCAGATTGTAGTTAGTACCTTTTTCTGTAGTAAAAAAACGCTTCAACTATCTTAGTCCGTTACTTAGCTGTGTAGTGATTTGCTCAAAGCGTAGAATGTAACCAATTATAAAGCTGGCAGTGATTGTATCAAAGGTAATGACCACCAAGTTGAATTCGAAATGCAAGCGATCTTGACAGATGTGACATTATACCGATACATGTAAACAAAATAATACTTTTCAATTGGCATTGTATTGGTACAATTTATGTGTTTAAAATAACGTAGAGTATGAATGAGGGGCTTGGTAGGAACTTCGTGGTGAACCAAGTGGCGAAAAAATCCAAATTCTCTTTGGATAGCGAGTCTCGAAAACATAAAAATTTTAGACTCTACTTTCCACGAATTTTGATTTTTCCAAGCAATCAAATTATCCCACTTCTGTCCAATTTGTAATACAAGGAAAATGTAGCGACAATTTTCCTGGTAAAGTACTGTCTCCTTGCACTTGATTTGTTAGAAATTGCGGAAATTCCATCAACTGTTACGACAGAGTCGGAACTCACAAACAGGAAAAGTGTGAAAAATAAGTGCCACCTCGCATTCGTTTCGCTTGCGTGGTATTGCGGTATTCTACACATATTTCAACACACTTGCATTTTTAAGAGTTTTATTCAGCACTTGAATTTTAAAGAGTTTTACTCGTGTAATCTCATTTTGCTTGCAACGATTTCTGCTCGTTTTGCATACAATACTATTAAATACGCGTACGAACAAATCAAGTTATTTGGAAACAATTTAGTTGCGACAAAGAGTTGCTATTCACATGTAACATATATGGAGCCGAACTGGTGTGTTTTGATGAAATGAAAACAAAACATAAATCCCACGCTATTGTAGTGTTTTTGACTGTTATATCTCCATGCGGTAGACAACAATTCAGTATCACATCGTGATAGACAATGGATAAAGATGGAGTGGAAAGTAGACCATGCTCTGCGCGCGCGTTTGTGACAGGAACATGACGATCACTTTTTTCAGATGATCTTATGGGACACGGCTGGTATGGAAAGAATGGGATCCCTGACATTCCATTATTACCACGGAGCTCATGCGGTGATTTTGGTGTTCGCTTTAAACGATAAAACCACATTCGATTCTTTAACAACGTGGAACGAGGACGCGTCCAGATACTCTCCGACCGAAGTGAAACGATTTCTTGTCGCGACGAAATCGGACGTCGACAAAGACGAAATTGACGTCACGAAAGAAAAAGTGAACTCTTTTTGCAAACATAAAAATATTGCGGAAATTTATTACACTTCCGCGAAAACCGGCGACGGTGTTCAAGAAATGTTTGCATCAGTCATGAAATATCTGTCAGGATCCATTGAAGAACAATCGCAAGATGATTCGTGGGCGGTCACGTTTACATCGAAAATAAAAAAGAAAAAAGGTTGTACTTGTTAACCTGGCTAGTTTACTTACACAACCAGCAAGTCAGTTATTGTATGCGATGTTTGCCCTGTTGAATGATGTTTCTTTAAAGTCATTTTCGATTGCAACCGCTTTGACTGCGCGGGCGAAGCGCGGTTCTAGACATGAGCTGTAGCTGTACCTACTCATCTCCCACGCCGCATGTTGAAGAACACACGCTTCGCCCTCGCGAGAAAAGCAGCTGCAAATGGAAAACAACGGCCTTTTTGGACGCGGTCAATAAAAAGGTTACACCATAGAAACTCAACTATTGGAATTGGTCTAAAAACTCGGCCAACTCGTTGCGTTTAAGTTATTTTTAGAAGTTATTTTTGCTACAAGCAATATGATGTATTAAATTTACGATCTATTTGATGTAAATAAAAGCGGTTTGTGGATAACTTCCGTCTCGTTTGTCCAATGCTCTGTAATACAAGTTCTTCATAGAGGTGTCTTTTAGTGCGCATCTCTTGCCTGGGTGTGAACGACGACAAACCGCCACTCCTATACCTGTGCGAAGACAACGAAAACTGCAAAAATACTGCATTTTTTCCATGTTCCTGAACATCAGTTGCTAGACTCATATTTCGTTGTCAAGAATAGGTCAAACTATACATTTGGTCACTATTTCAAGTCAGAGATTGTGGTACTTATATTATATGAAGCGTTCAAGGCATTTCCACCCACCTAATGCATAGTCCTTTGGATTACAGCTATTATCTTTTGAGTCCCCAATACATCCAATCCTACACACATGTGTCCCATGATACTTGCTAGGTGGATGAGCCAAACTGCACAAGTCACCCAAATTTAGACCACACCATTCCTATAACAGTAGCTAATTAGAAGTATTCGTTAAATGGGCTCCTGAAAAATGTTTTGACTGAAATATCATAAATGGTTCAACATTAAGTTTGTGTACTTGTATTGATATCTATTCTGGGATATTCACATCTCAAATGATATAAAATTGTCAGAAAGCATTCATTTTACCGTTTTAAGTTCGCTGGTGTCCAACACTTTTCCAAACTTTCCCATCAACGTTTTAAACGTGTAACGCTCCGTTGTTTCCACGGCAAACTGTGTTTTGAAAAGGTTAGCCAGAGACATCTCTTTGTTATGGGTGAACGTTGCACAGTGTTGGTTAGGACCGCTGAAACAAGCCATTAGCTGATTACTGATGATGTGTCCCCAACCATAGTTCTTCATAGAACTGGTTTTTGTGAGGTCAGTCCCGTCGTCTTCGTTAATCAAATCAGAGTTCGTCCATGTAGGGCTGATTCCAGCAAAGTCGTTGGTATGACCGTCTACTCTGGCTACCAATGTCCAACCACCGCGATCAGCACCCTCTTCGTTGACCATTTCACAATGAACCTATTGGGTGGCATACCAAGGTCAGTGATTCTACATGTTTATCAACAGTGAGTCATTTGAAGAGGATTGCAGAAAATCTTCCTATGCAAAAACACCGCTTACTCTGACTTAAATATATCAAGATCAAAACTTGTACATATATCAGAGTTATGTTTGAGAAGAATTCCTATCCTACACGTCAGAGAAGAACAACCGAAGCTTTCCGAGAACGAATTCCCAAAGGGTGCTCGGAATATATCCGGCGTAAACGAAGCTAAGTTGCCAGCCAAGTTCATTTGCACGCTGACCATTGAGCGCCTTGTATTTACAAACAAATCACTGTGACATTCATGCAGCCAATAGGAGGCGAGTTTCGCAAAGCACATGCATGGTATCATGCATGGTATTTTACCACCGTTCGGTAAACTAGAATATATAGTTGCAACATTCCTTGCGAGTTCAAAGTATTTGAAGATATAAAACTAAACTTTTAAAACACAAATTCGTTTGAAATATGAAAACACACTGTTGAAAAAGAAAAATAAGCGCTTCTGGTCAATTATTCTACTGGACAAACACCAAACAGGTATGTTGCTGCGAATTCTGTCACATGTTGAAATCATAAATACGTCCATGGGGAAACTTCGAAGTTTTTTGTCGTTTTTTCACAAGTTTACTTCGTATATCTTAAAAAATCGTCTTGTAATACGTTTCTTTAAGCTTTTTACTTGTATTTACGTTTGGTTTTGTTAAATTTTAGGCCCAACTTCCGTCAGGATGCAATGGGTAGAAATGCAACACAATGACGTCGAAACGGCTTGCTATGTAGTGCGAAGCAGTTTCAAAGACTAACGAACTGCCCTAAAAGCGATTTCAAACAGCATACATTTGTTTGAAATATGACGAAGATGCTACTATCAATGATCCTACTCTATAATAAGGTATTACATCAGAATCCCGCTACGTTTTGAATACGAATTTGCGATGTAGTTCACAGTTCAATGGCGACGCACAATGTATGTGGTACCATTCAAAGTTCAAAATTTTAAGCATTTTATTTGGCAAGTTTCTTTCATATTTTTTAAAGATATTCTTTTACTATGTTTCTCAAAGCTTTCCAGATGTATTTACGTTTGCTTTCGTTAAATTTTAGGCAAAATTTCAGTCGCAATGCAATAGATTGAAATTGCAAGACGAAGCCGTTTCGAGACAGAGAGAACAGAACTGTCACGAAAGCGATTCCTAAAAACGCGTACCTGGCTTTGCTTTGGAAATAGAAAAGAGCGCTTCTGGAAATTATTCTACTCGGTTAGCAGGTATAGTTTTGTGATTTTTTGTTCTACATGCGAATTTGTATTGTGTTTTAATGGCGGTTCAAATTAAATAATGACGCCGTTTCGGAATTTTAAGTTTTTTTCGCAATTTCTCTTCAATTTTTTGAAGAAATTTCGAAATATGTTCGTTGAAGCTTCCTAGTTGTATTTACATTTGGTTCTATTAAATTTTAGAAAATATTTCAGTTCGGATGCAACGGATTGAAATCGCAACATGAAGATTCTTCAAAACGCCAGAACGAAGTAAACGAATTGCCCGAATACTGAAGGCACACATGTTTTGCATAATTATGATGATGCTAATCGATAACCAGGTATTTTATAGTGATTTTCTTAAGTCTTGAATGCAAATTTGCACTATAATAATGGCGATGCAAACTCAGTAGGTCGCATTCGAAATTGCAAATCGTTGTTTTAGCAATTTTCGTTTAGCATTTTTTTAGAAATATTCTTTTACGAAGTTTCTTAAAGCTATCTAGTTGTACTTATGTTTGGTTACATTAAATTCCAGGCAAGATTTCAATTGGGATGCAGTGGATTGAAATCACAACACGAAAACATGATCGAAAGTTCGTAGCAGATTTTAAAAGCAGAATAAAGAAGTCTTAACTCCTAAAAGCGCATTCATAAGTTTAAGTCATGAAGAAGACGCTTAAGTTTCAGCGATTTTCCTCTATAAATGCCTGGGTTGGCGACATCCATATATTATCATGGTGAGTGCTGAAATTTAACAGTTTTTTAAATCTTGGATTTCATTTCAAATCCAAACGTCTTAAAACAGGTACAACAAACAACCTTTAGGAGATGCGCAACCGTACCCGTGAGACTCAAATGACAAAAACTTTTTGGGAAAGGCCTTTGTTCACTTCCCATGCATGATTGGACATTTTTGTCCCAAGTGTATTATCCCCCTAATTTCTACCCATCCGTGGTCCAAAAGCTGTTAAACTAGAGAATAAGCTGTATCTAATCTACTTAAGAGAATTTACGTTTGTGATGCTCTGTAAATAGTATCCTTGGCTGATTGTCAATGGCTAGGTGATTTCCAAAAGAGTGTTGCGCATCAGTAATCCCCACCCGTGTTGATTGCACAAAAATCAAAAGTGCACCATGACTAATTTGTGCTGTTACTGATTCCTTTTAGGTAAATTTTGCCCGTTTCATATCGGTCCTTTCTCATCGCACTTGCACGGATTTGGTTGCAGTTGTCACCGATGTCCGGTAAGTTCTATTTTCTTGGCTGATACTGCTGAATGTTATTTGAATAGAAGTGTTGTCCTCATAATATACAGCGTATAAAGATGCCACGGCTACCATTTTGCAAAAGCAGTCAACTATATAGCATGGAAATACAGTCGACTGTATATTCATAAAATGGTCCGTGTTGATAAAATGCAATGGCTAGATCTAAAGCCTGGTTTCCATATGGTCGTAAAAGTCGTAAACGGAGAGTCACGATATCTCTCAACAGCCAAAACATTCTATCTTCTAAGCAGTTATTCTTATACAAAACATACATATTGTTTTCAAAAACTTGCTTTGCTAATAACTTGTTTGAAACTGTTTTATTTCGGCTAACAAGAAGGATCGTGACTCTATCTTTACGACAGTTGCGACCATATGGAAACCAGGCTTAAGAGCTCTGGAGAACGCTACTGTTATATTAGCTACTGTAGAAATTGTGTGGTCTTCTAAGGCTCCCTTCCATTTTCGGGTTTTTCATACGCCCACGTGCACGTCGGTGAAACGTTTTTAAAATTTTAAAGAAAATCCTTTGATAAGAACCACGAAATGGATTGTTTAGAATGTTGTAGTTTATTTGAATACATATCAATCAGTTAAACTACTTCTAAAACAAACAATGTTGAAGTCTTTAAAAGACTGCAATAGTGGCATACAGCCCCCATTCACGTATTGTCAGCTTGTTTGTATGTTTGCTGTTTTGTTAACATCAAGTAGATTCAAGTTGCATACTAGCAACATAAAATTAAACTCGGTACACTGCAAACACCAGCAAACTGTAATGCTCTTATCCCCAAATTTTACACATGTAACTGGCGTTTTGACTTAAAGTGCTGTTTTGTTTAACCTTCTAGCCTGAAAGGACCGCGAGGCAAATGGCGGACAATGGAAACTGTATCTGGTATGGAGTTTTACAAGGTCTCAACCTGACCTTGACCACATTAGGTGGTCCAGCGCACTAGGCAAACAAGTGAAGCAAAATTTACCCCTCCCACACTCACACCTTCTCGTTTTCGCTCATGCATAGTAGTCACTAGGACGTCTTTTACTTAGGTTGCACTAGGCTAGGATTGCAACCCCCTTCGCTCCCTAATTTTCAAGGAGTCATTGTCCGTATGTTTAAATGATATTTCAAGAGTCATTGCAGCTTACAAGTTTTAATGATAGCGTGTTGCTGATTTTGATATGTTAAGAACGTATATTCACCTGGCATTATATAGCTACTTCCTAATAAGAAATGTGTATATACGCCTGGCTTTTATGGACAGTTGTGTGCTAATTTTTGTGCAAGTGCAAATAATAATAATAATAATGAAGATTTATTTGAACTTCTTGCACCATAAGCTGGATTACAAGTTAAGAATGAAGTACATGAAATATACCTATACTAGTACTACTATAATACTATTACTAACGTTAAATATCGATATTTACAAGATTAATATTCAAAAGCCCATCAATAAGGTTACATGCAATGATCAAACGTAGCAAGTATATGCAAGAAGAGTTTTTTTCACATTATTTGGGCACTGCAGTTTCTCAGCCGTGCAATGAATTATATGCATGATGAAATATTTTCATGATCGAAAGTAGTTCATGATCCTTTAGCGAGATTATGCAGGTGTCAAACAGCCTAATTATAGATAGATAATTTTATATATACACGCTAACCTCGTCAACTAAGGTTGATTTCCACGCGGGGCGTGTGAAGAAGTGTACAACAAATAAGTATTTAAATTATTTACAAAATGTAAGCACCGTGCATGAATCATGAATGCTGCACCTGATAATACAAGCATTTGAACCATCGACTTGTACGTCGCGAAAAAAGAACGTTGGTGAATTTGGGCGCGGTCTGACAAAACGAACTCGCAGGTGTTGTGTAAACACTGATTTACGTGCACGAAGAAGATGTTTTCGTATCGAGATCGTTTCGGATGGTTTTGGTAAGCCATCCTTGAAAACGATGTTTTTCGAGGCGAAAACTTGGTCCCAGCGTAATATGCGGTGTGTCGATGGCTTGTCCGTGTGAAACGCGAACCATACGGGCCCTATTGGTTCTTGTTTCATATGGGCAAGTCGTCTGCACGTGGTATGTTACATTGGGATCAAGATTTCGACACGGATAACATTATTTTTGAGGGTGGTTTGCCAAAATTATAAGGAACTATTGCGATGCAAGAATATCGTTTTCGTACACGTAAATTGGTGTTTACACAACTCTTGCGGGTCGTGTAGTTAGACCGCTTTCGAATTCACGAGCGCTCTTTCTTCACATCACACTAGTCGGTTGTTTAAATGTTTGTGTGTTGATTGCAGCAGCTGGTGCCTAAGTTTGTTTATGGTAACTATAAAATTATTATTCAAGAATTATTGGCCTCCAGTATATTAGTAAAAGTTTGGCCAATTATTTTAACGATATTGAAGGACAAGTATACGAGGCATTCACTATTTACTGAAAAAAAATATACAAACTCTGATGCATCAATGTGGCATCGACAATCGGATGTCTCCATTTAATTAACAGCTATGTAAATATACAAGCTATAGGAGATTAACGCATACGCATTTGCACTAAATATATAAATAACTTCATTGTGCCAATATAAAGCGGTGCATTTTTATTTTACAAAGTCAGTATATGCGTTATCATTAAACACTTCCATCTTTGCTCCTTGTTATCTAAAACGTGCAGTCAATTACTCCCACGCAACAAATAGAGTTACTATACTCTGGCAGCTTAACAAAAACACCAGTCATAGGTTTCTTAAGGCCCTTTAAAAGCTATTTTCATGAAATAGCACTGTTGTGAATTTTTCGGTTTAGGTCTCTTAGACTAGAATAAGACAAACATAAACGAGTGAGATAAACTCGTGAGATAGGTTAGGACCAATGCGTGAGATCCACGCGATTCAGTTGCCCCTAGGACGATCCCCAACACTTTCAAAAAATGTTGAAAAACTCACATCGCGATGGATTTGGATAATTTACGTGGATATCATAAGGATTTGGAACATTCATGTGGATATTTATTTACGAAGACAAACACCGAAAGTTCAAGCATCGACACAAGAAGAAGACACTCACAGGTTAGAGTAGTGTCTGGTGGTCGATCAAAAATTTCGGTTTTTGGTGCACACCTTGAAAGTGCTTTTGCTCCGAAGCATCTTGCCCCGTTCGCCCAAACCCAACCCATGGTATTTTCGAAGTAGACAAGACCACCAGGCAGTTATAATAATAATATGTTGTGTGTGTCAAATTGTTTTATTGTTGACTAATATTTGCATAGTGCACATGCATACACATATGCAGGTGGGGTGCCCTTCCCTGAGCCGTGTTTAATGCGTCGAGGAGTTTTCTGTATCCGGTCTTAAAGTTATTCGGCCATTCGTCCCATAAGACAGGTATTGAGGTTTTCCGGTATCCGGTCTTATAAAATATTCGGCTATTCGTCCAATAAGACAGTTATTGGAGTGTTGCGACTTTAAATTGCACGGTGTTTTCTGCTACTCCGTTTTTGTTCGGCTTTAAATTTCGAGTCGGAAAGGTTGCCTTTTTGTATAGTAAGTAGGCTTAAAATTTCGAATATTCAGCTTTGTTATTGTAATTTAAGCTGTAATTAGGAAATATTTGTGTTTGAATTATGTGGGGGGGTTGCCGTTTGTTTTTCAAAAAAATTGTAAAATATGTAGCCGAAAATGTAGGCGAGCAAAGATGTAAGAGAAAATGTAAATAAAAATATAAAATTATTTGTAATACATAAATACCAAAAAGTGTAAAAATAATTATACATCATTAAGTTATCCTGTAAATAGATACATACTATAGTAGCTGTCAATACTTATCACATTTTGCTCAAACGAGCACACAAGCAAGATAATTGTCATATTGCAAAATGTCAAATTCATCATTACACTTTTTGCTCCAATCAAGCTTATAGAAACAGTTTCAAATTCAGCACACCTTATCTTAGTTGAATTTCTATTCAACAACATTTATTTATAGTTGCCACATATGCATTACATTTTTCCCTCAAAAACAGAGCGTGAATAATTAATTTGTAAGAAACATTTTTAAGTCACTGTAATTTGCAATATAGTGTTCCTGAACAACAGCACATGCACATGATATAGTTGTGACTTAGACGTCGCACATTTTTGTTAAGACAATTATGGGTTTTTTGTAAAAGACCAACTTAGCTACAAATCACAGTCTAGTGTCCATACTATCGCTACACATGTAGACCCAAAAGAACATATAAAACAACATTTACAAATTCTACATCTGTCATCCTCATTAAGTGTCCATTTTTAAAAACAAAATCAATGTAGATTGCCCAACTCATCATAGGTTTAGCTTGCAAAGAGCTCACCAAACAGCTGCAAATCAACGTTCTCCATTCTGGTTGAAACAATATAAGTTTTCCAAAATACTAAGTTGCATATCATCAACTGTTCATACTATTGCTGCACTTATTGCTAAGTATGAGTACATGAAACATTTACAAGCTCAACATCAGATACTTGCTGATGTTATTATGTCACTTTAAATATTCAGTATCTACACTAAAATTAAATATTCAGTATCTACACTAAAATTAACATTTACATTACTGTTCCTCCAAATGAGTGCATGGAACATTGAAACTTCTACACACCAGTCATTACTGAGCAATTCACTGATTTTTTTTTCACTACATTACATTACATAGGTAGCACAAAATACAGCACACAATATTAGTACATGAAGTCGAACTATCGTGGACAAAACCCACATCTGTTATCGTCTAGAATCAATACACTTGCATATATAGGCACAATTTTTCTCCAAGAGTAGGACCCTTTTTTTTTTCTTAATTCCAAACACACGATACATCAGGTAGTTACAAGTGAAGAAGAATTGAGATGTATATTACAAACACATTGTTTTTCAATAAAAATATTTCCAGCATGTATAGCCGAATAGTCTGTACAAAAGAAAAAAAAATCAAACACTATAAATTCAGCATCAATATTCAATAGAATATCGTTGAATTCATTTTTCATCATTGACAGTTAAGCATTTCACACATAAACTACATGGTTATATTTATTACATGAACATAATTTTTGTTAAAAACAAACCTATTTGTGTATGCGGTGTTCTTAACTGATACAACCTTCTTCCATAGGAGGAAATACAGTTATTCACAAAAAACAAAGTCAATTTCATGGACAAAAATCACATATGTGTATTACATCTGTTTAATATGATGACACCTAGCCTACACCAAATGCATTCCTTCTCGAATAGTTAATTAAACAGTAATGTGTCAATAATGCATGAACATTTTGTTGAATTCTTTTTTGTTGGTCAATATGGATAACATATAATTTATTATTGATTCTACATTACTTCTTAGCGCAAAACTCATAAAATATCTTTTAGAACAATTCTTCGTTATTGCCAAAGCAAACGCCATTCACTGGATTCAGTTTTTTTTTAATTCACTAATTTCATTAGTATGACATTATAAGAAGCCAAATGCAGAACGTTTTTCTGCTTGATTACAAAATTCCATGGACATTTGCCACACTAGTAGGCCTATATCCTACTCCATTTATGCAACATTTATTAATGTACATAAAATTACAGGAATATTTTTCTGTTAGTAACAAGCCAATTAGAAAAATAGGTATATAATGCACTTCATCCTTCAATGGAACTCGTACAAATAAACTTTATACTTGTTGATCAGTTTATTCTTCAAATACATGCATTTAGAATTTATAGCTATCATCATTGACATTGACAATACTAGTGAAGTGTAAGTTTTCCGGAAACAGTAAGCAAAAACCTTGAGTTAAAAATCAACATCATACATGAAATCAATAGTTTTTTTATAATTGGTACATCATTATGAATCGTAGCAGAGGCACATATATACAGATAGCACTCACACACAAAGACATAAGTAATAATTAAATAACCACATCATTCATAATTAGACATAGTCTTTAACAATTCAACGTCATGCCTCGACTTCTTATATGTTTTTTTTTCTTCAAAAACTAGCACATTGCTAAGAAAATTTTGTGCAAAGTATTCCTTTCAATTTGACAAAAAGTTTCATTTTTGCCCATGAATTTGAAATGATATTTCCGCTGATATTTAAATCGTTTGCGTTTCTTTTCTTTCAATGTTTTTTTGATGCATGAACGCTCCAAAATTTCTTTTCGATGACATTTTTCAATTTGTGTTTCGAACATGTGGACAAGTAAAAAGAAAACAACAGTGTCCTGAACGGTGCCGTATAGAGGTGACTGGGTTTGATTCCTAGTGCACTGCGTGACTAGCGTGTTTTTTACCGGCTAAATTTGCTTGCATAGAAGAACTATATTAATCAAGATACTTTTAACACAAAAACTTCCAAGAGCAAGCACAACCGTCAACTGCAAACGTGTTTTCCTGTTTCTTTGCGTTTGAGAGTTGCATGTTTGCCGTTTGATATGTGTACGCTTGGATTTAGGAGTTCGAATGTTTTGAAAGAAAATAGGCGTAACAGGTGTCAAAACATGCTATTTCCCTCATTAAACTCAACAATGTATCAAAGATTAGATGTTTATGAATAGTTTTGGAGAGTTGGAAAATTTGAAGGAGAAGTGACGGCTATACCTTTTACAATTTATCAAATCTTAAATGTTTTTCCGGCGATGCTTTCAAAAAATTAGGAAAATTTCTCAAGTTTGCCAATTTGTTGAAAGCCTCAAAAATATCTCAAATTGCAAACGTTGTTGGGCATATTTTCACTGTACCTGGTATGGTTCATGATGGGGCGTTCTTAGCCACTGTGGACCGCTGCTTGTTTGCGGGCTCATTGCGTATATCTCCTGACACGACCAAGCTGGGTTTCTTTCAGTGCCCAGCAGAATTGGCAGAGGTGTTGGCGTTGGCCTACATTACATAATAGGGACCTTAAGATTCTACGACGCGAGATCAACGACGCGACCATGAATATTGGGTTAACTTTCTGCTAAAAGTATTGTTTACAAACTGAAATACAGCATTACGGATATTACAGTAACGTTTCAGAATTATTAGGACTCTGGAAACTGCCTCTGCTGTGCGTGGAGAAATTTATGTACCGCGTCCTACTTTTGGTTCTGATAAGAGCGACGTGATTTTCGAAAACTCGAGTCCTGAAACTATGTGCACGGACAAATCACAAGCTTTCTCTTCTGAATTTCAGAAAAAGTTTTCCTACGTTATAGTCGAGATGTAGACTGCTATAGCAGCAAAAATATGTTTTTTATCGTTGGTGAGTTTGTATTTAAAATGAAAAGTGCTCATTTTAACGTTCGCGTCGTTGAGCTCGCGTCGTAGAATCACTTCCACAACTTCCCACAACGATATAAACACAGAAAAATGGCCGCCCAAAAATGTTAGTTATAGTTGAAATACTGAAATGTCATGTGCAACTAAATGAAACGGCTAAGGTATGTTGAATACTGTTTAGGGGAGGGATGGAGAATATAGTTCATCGATCCATGCGAAAAAATTGCAAAATTCTGAAGATCTATTGGAGCGTTTTTACAGCAAACACAGCTGCTAAGGGCGTTGCTAAGGGTCTAAAATGCTAATGCCACTAAAAAACGTCCAATAATTCAGCTTTACTGACGAAATTCAACAAAAACAGAATGGAAAATAAAAGAATAGTAGTGAACCAATATGAAAATCGGATCTTTCAAATTTTGAAAAATTCAGAAAAATTTTGTGGTGTACCACCTTAAGTTCCCTAATATTGGAACGAAACCTGATAACTTGGAAAATTTGCTAGAAGTTTATTAGAGTTGAACGACGCTGATATAAGCTGTTAGAACAAACTCATTTTGAAATAATTTATTAAGCAAAACAGAAAGTAAACTCAGACCATGTCATGATGATTTCTTGAAAACCAAACCACTATAATAAAAAAATAAACAACAAAAAACTAAATAATATTGTCGTTTTTAAACAGTCGCAGAACGTGTTTCGCAAACAGTGCTCAATTGATCAGTTTGTCGGGGTATTCAATGTGAACAAAAAGCTTACACTGTTGGTACACAAGGTGTTGGCTGTGGACATGGAGGTGGTTGGGGACACGGCACTGGTTTTGCACACAGTTGTCCAGCTTTATCTACTTCTATCATCGTCTTGCCGTCTCTGCCATCACGGCCGGGGATGCCAGGAGGCCCGGGTGGGCCAGGTGGCCCTGGGGGACAGTAGATGACCTAACGTGATACAAAGCAATGTAACTGTCACACGCTGTCGCTATTCTGTTTTGATCTAATGCCAAGCAAGAAGTTGCAAGTTGTAATATACTGATATCAGATAGGAATTATACATTAAATATACATAATATTATGAACAATACCTCAACTTGAGACAGACATTTCAAATCGATGACGATAACAATTTTGCATGAGATTTTTACGATTCTTTTCCAAATGACCCAAATATTATAAACATGTACAATTCCTGTCTCAAGACATTTTTTGTATTGAGTTTACAAAACGAAGTTTCGAATATCTATGTAAGGCCCAGTTTACACTGTCAAATTTCCTGTGATCAAAGTGAAGATTTCTGATAGGCAAATCCTAAGTTTTCAAGGATTGGCTACAAATATTTTAAGGAACTAATACAGTGCTCAACACTGAACTATTTCACTCTGATATTTCTTCCCAATTTGTCAGAAACTAGAATTTCCCTGTGGAAAATTCCTGCTTTCATCACAAAAACTTTCATAGTGTAAACCGGCCGTAATGCGTTCAAGAAACTCGCGCTTTTTCAACTGTTGACCAATCAACGCAGGGTTATTGAAAGGCCACTTCCTAATAATAGGGCCATCTTATCTTTAGATAGTGTCTAATCTTACCTTCGCGCCGTCTTTACTCGCAGTGCCACCTTGAGTAGAAAACACTTTAAAAATAGAGCCTGAACACCCTACTAGTATGGCAAAACGCGTTAACACAATCAGCTGAGTACCTACACAAAGTCTAGACAACATGGCAGCCAAATGCAGCTTCTTTTTTAAATTGCTTAGGATTAAGTACAAATGAAAGCTTTTACGGCCGATATTCACACAAAAACTTAGTCTTTTGTTACGTAATATACAGTAGCGCACCAGTCAAAATAATTTATGCAAAAACAGATCAACTCCTCAAACTTCACGTGTTTCCAACAGGTATTTTGTACATCAAGAATATATAACTCAACTGTGAGACGTTGCTACAGTTTAAACATTAAACTAAACTAGTTCAAAATAAGTCATTTTCATACAGCAAGAAATAAAAAATACCATGAGATTGATAAAGTACTCAGGCCGTTGCGTTAGCACATTACAGCTGCGTACGTGGCTTCCCTTTCTCATAGACTTGGCCACTTCGTAACTTCGTCGCCGTAAAGTCGCCGTAATTTTGGGTTAAGCAACTTTAGGCGACTTTAGGAGAATGCAACCAAATCAAGTGGCAATTTTGGGCGACTTTGGGTGATTTTAGGCGACTTCGGGCGATAGTAGGCGCCTCAAGGCGATTTTAGGCAACTTTACGTCGCAGAGTAGGCCTCTTCTTACACCGTCTTGGAAATGCTTATTATCTGATATTTCAAGACAAGAAACAGCTTTTAACGGGCCAAAGACGACAAAAACACATATTTCCCACTACAAATATCTGGAACTGACCAAGTGACCATTTCACATATTATGCAACATTTCCCGAGCGATATATTCATCAGTACTTCAGCAGAAACTAGGCGAGTCGGATCCAAAATGTTCGTTATAACTAGTTCTTCCAAAAAAAGCTAATCGGAAGATACTCAACGCTGTGGGACGATGTAAATTGCAAAAAACATCAGTTGCCTAGTAGAGCGGTATAGTTTTTCGCCCAGTTCGAGCAGCCATCTTGGATTTACCAGGAGATCACCTTCACTGACCTATGGAGTATTTGTTATTTTTCGATTCAGATTTGCAGTTTAAAAGCCTTCTTTCAAAGTTCTCTTTCAATTAATTCTAACTATAATTCACTGGCGAATTTGCTGGGTATTCTTGGCTTGTTTTAATTAAGATATGAAACTACGTAAAAAGTTTCTTTTTGTTTTATTACGATCGAAGGACTTATTCGTGCTTTATTCTTTTTTATACAGGTAACAATTTGTCAAGAAATGTTGGAATCCTAGTTTCTTCCTCGCAAACTGCAGTCTTCAACACGATGTCGCCGGGTTGTATGTGTTGTAGTACATACTGCATATTGTTCACCTGTAGTGCCATCGAAGAGATTTCGCCCAATTTCAAATTTAAAGAAGGCGGGCACCATTTTTGCCGTCTTTTCGCCAACTTCACGTCCACATGTCTTGGCGCTTTCAACCCGAATTTCACCGAGAACGTCCATGTTGTCGTTTTCAAACGTTGCTCACTATTTTTCTACGTTTTAAGCACATTTGTGCACTTTGTTTTGCAGAAAATGAACGATCGTGGTTCATCTTAAGGACGAAAATTTTGCAAGTGGTCTTGGTCGAAGGGAATGAACTACCTAGGCCTCAAAGCATTGCTACGTCCTATCCTATATATCCAAAATCCCATCTGCAAAATGTCGTATTTTCTAGACTTTTTTATTTATCAAGGCTAAAAGTCATTTTATGGTTCAAACAGAAATTATAGCTATAGCCATGATTTTGATCTTTGCCTAAATCATTATAAAAGTAGTTTTCTTGCTCTTTAAATGTTTAAAGGCCCGTTTACACGGGCGATTTGTGCTGCGACTTTAAGTGCGATTTTCTCCTTTTGGAGGATGTAAAGGAGTGAATGAGTTATAAAATTTCCTGGTCATG
>JAODVM010420274.1:0-25807 GCA_025400095.1 Phenganax marumi
AATTTGGGAAAAGGGGAATCCCCTTTTAAAAACTGCTGACGTCAGCAAAAAAGTGGGCCAGAAGCCTCATTTTCCATCTACTAGCAGGACCTCCCTAATGTTTATAAAATAGCTGGCCAGCCTGTTCATTGCATCGTTCTTCATAAAGTCTTCATTAAGCACTTCAAAAACTTTAAAATTTATAATTCGGATGGCCGCCATTTTGAAAAAAAAACAATCGATTATGCAACATTTTCGCAGAATACAGCTGATCATGTTGAACAGCGAACTAGCGTTTTCGCGTGCAAAAATGACAGGCGTGATTGATAAAGCGAGAAAATAACTTTATCAAAAAAGGTACAACGATGCTTTTGCTTCCTGTTGGTTACTTGACTTTTGATGACATGAAAAAAGAACTAAAAAAGTATGACATTGAATTAGAAAAACTACCATACACAAACAAAAACAAAATATTTTGTGCGAGTGAGAACCTAGATTTAATGACTTTTGGTCTACTACTTGGGTTTACTCTTGATACGAAAATACCTAAAAACGTATGGACAACTAGTGAAAACGAATGCGACATCAATCGAGGTCTATGATATATCTGCGTTCATTGCAACTCTGTAAACAAGTCTTTAAATTTCAACACTTTTGGACAAAAATGTTCAGTTTTTGTAACTCTTCCCATCACCACAACACAAACTTTAAATGGATCTGTTTCGCATTATAAAGACATTGCATCTGAAGTTACAATGTATAACGGAATCTGGAACAAGTTTACTTTTGACGTGTCAACAAACACAGGACCTCGTGTTGATATTGGATCCGTACTGTTAGAACTATATATAAGAGAAGTCTCTTTTCCAAACAACAAGAGCTTAGAGACTTGTATTATGATCCTAAAACTGGGTATAAGTTCGCAGAACGTTTACATCAAAAATCGCTTGAACAAAACTTGAGCGTTTCAAGAAAACAAATACATAGTTGGTTAAAATCACAAGACACTTACACAAGATTCAAACGCGTGGTAAAAAAGTATGAGACGCAACAAACTTATATGAACAACTTAGCATAACAAATACAATTAGATCTCGTTGACATGAGCAAACTTAGACACAAGAACCAAAGTTACAATTGGATACTCACAGGCATAGAAATACTTTCTAGGTTTGGTTTTGCTATTCCAGTGGGTAAAAAAGACACAAGAAATATGACAGAAGCCGTAAACAAACTTTTAGATGAGTTTAAACTAGGTTTGAAAAGCACCCTGACAAAGTTCAATTTGATGAAGGAAAAAAATTCTACAATGTTGGTGTAAAGTTTTTACTGGAAAAGCACGGAATAAAGTATTTTTCCACAAAGTCTGAGAGAAAAGCAGCTTTGGTTGAAAGATTCAACCAAACTTTAAAGTCAATCATGTGGAAATACTTTTACACAAAAGGAACCTATCATTGGGTGGACATTTTACCAGAGCTTGTTTATAACTACAATCATACAAAGCACGGTAATATTTTGATGAAACCTGGCGACGTAAACAAAAATAGTTCTTTACAAGTTTGGCTTACGTTGTATGATCATAGGACAAGGCATTACCCTTTAACCAAGTTTAGAATTGACGAAAGAGTCAGAGTGAGTAAATATAAAAGTTTCTGTGAGAAAGGATAGGAGGCTAACTTTACAGAAGAAATCTTCAAGATCAGTCAAGTTTTCAGAGGTGATCCAACGACGTATGAAATCAGAGACACCGAAGGCGAACCTATTCTTGGGAAATTTTATGAAGAAGAACTAAGTCCTGTGGATAAACAAGACAATGTCTACAGAGTTGAAAAAGTCTTAAAAACTCATGGTAATATGGCTTTGCTAAAATGGTTAGGGTATGACAATAAACACAACAGTTGGGTTAAAAAGTGAGACATACAAATCTTAATAAATAAATGGCAGAAGGTGGTGAAGATTTTAATATGAGTAACCTTGACCCTGAATTTGAACAACAAGAACAAGAAGAACAACAGGAAACAAGTTTTCTTAGTTTTGATAATGTTAAACACAATACACAAACTGATTTTGAAACAAGTTTCACTAATGTAGAACTTAGTAAAGGAATCCCAAATATTAAAGCAGATACTAGAGTAATAAATCTAAATAAGACTCAAGACATAAAAAATATGCTTTTTAAGATTTTTAATATAAATATTAATAAGACCGCTGTTAAGAATGCAAAAGAGCTTTACAATAATATTAGTAGAAAAGATGGACAGTTACAATTTTAAAAACAGCCTATATTTTTAGAGAGTGTACAAACGGGAAGAGTTGAGTTAACGAATGATGAAAGGTATCAATATACTGTTAGAGAGTTTACAAACTTAAGCAATAAAGTAATAAAAGAAACCAATAAAAATTTAGGAGGTAACATAAGTCAAAGAATTGTATCAAGACCTTTTTCAAGAGCTAATACTCTTGAGGAGTCACCAAGACCAGCAGAAACTCCAAAGAGAACAGAACCTATTAGTCAAAGTCTAAAAAACTCGCTGAGGTATTCTCAACAAAGTAGTTTTGGAAATACTCAATACGAGCAAGAGTTTCAGCCAAGTGGATTTGGAAATACACAAACAGAGAAAGAGTTTCAGCCAAGTAGATTTAGAAACACACAAGCAGAGCAAGAGCTTCAGCCGAGTAGATTTGCAAATACTCAATACGATTCAGAATTTATGCAAAGATTTGAAGAGCTTAAATTTGAAGTTAAAAATATAAGTGAATCAGTTCCAACGTATGATGAAATCAGTGAGGGTTTACCAAGCTTTGAATACGTAGATGAAACTTTTAGAAATGACTTTAATCGATTATATGAAAAAATAAACTAATTAGACAAGGATCTACACAAAGGTCTTGAGGAAAAGTATGAATGTACCTTAGAAGAAATTAAGATGTTAACTTCTAAAATCAATTTAAACAGCAACAAATTCACAAATCTGACTCAAAAAGTGAATGAAATGAGTCAAGCTGTAGTACCCTTAGATCCTAGAGATGGTGAAATACAATCTGAGTTTAATAAATTTAAAGATTTTACTCTAAATAATATAAAGACACTAAATGATCAGATTAAGTCTATAGAACCTTCAACAGAAACGTCAGGGCTACTGAATAGAATTGTTGATGGCTCAAATCAAATAAAAAAAGACTTCGCCGATTTAGAAGAAACGTTTTTTAACTCTAAAGCCAAAACATTAAACAAATACAAAGAGATGATGGATAACATAGACAAACTAAAAACACAAATCAACAAAGACCTTGAAAACTTTAACAAACTCGTGGAAAGAAACTTAACGATGAATTTAAACTCTCACTCAAAACTCGACAAAAAGGTTGAAGATTATAAGAAAGAAAACAACGAAAAGATCAAAAAGTTGCAAGAAGATCTAGTAGACTTTAGTAAAACGGGTGTAAAATTAAAACCAAAAAAAAGAAAATCGAAGCTAGATTAAAATATCTTGAGAATAAACTTGAGGTGGACATAGAAGAAATAAACAAATGACTAGATGAACTGTCCGACATAAAGCCAAAGACACCAGTTGACTTGGATAAAGTAGAAGAAATGCTTAAAGAAATCAAATTTCTAAAAGAAAGAGTAAAAGTAAACACAGAAACTCTTGTTACAAAATCAAATGTGGGTGATGATCTTTTAAATGATGTACACACACTTTTAGACTTTAGAGAAGAAAAACTACTAGGTGAACTACATTAAACAGGGTATGGCCGAAATGTACACAAAGTTTATTACTCAACCTACGCAAGAACAAATTGATGAACAAGACATTATCGATAGAATTACAGAACAAGTGATAAAGACTTGAGTTGAAAAAATTGATTACAAGGTCGCTTCTACATTGTCAGAGTTGGAAAACATAGAAGGACTAACTCAACAAGACCTTCGTGAAATTCGTGGATACTTGCTCATCAATGACAAAGGAACTAACACTGTTAGACTACTAGAAGATGAAGTAAGACATTGGGACAAAGTGGCTGATGACGAAGAAGAAGGCAGTCTAAAACAAAAAGTGTATGAGACTTTGGCAGAAGTGGCTTGCCTTAAAGCAGATGAAATTTGTATGAAAAATGGACAGACCCCAGAAGGACAAGTAGCAAATGAGATAATCGATGGAGAGATTGAAAAAAAAACGATCGTGCTCGTTTTCAAAGATTTAAGAGATGGTGTAAAGACAACTTACTAGCACTAAGTGGAATTGCTATAAGTATTAGAGGAATTATTACTTCCATCGTTATGATCACTAGACCTATGGTTTTTAAAAGTTCAGATGCTGTTAAAACACTCGCAAATAGTCTCAAAAAAATGATAAAGAAGTAGGTGCTTTGGTAGCATCAGTTCATCGAACAAAACAAAAAATTACACTTGATAAAATTATTGGCGATCATGGATTGCTTTCTCCTTAGTCTATGGGACATAATTTTCAGTTTAGAATTAGGTTTCCAAAAGCAAGTCGTATTATGGCTGGTCAGTCTGCACAAAGTGTAGAAGGATACACCATAGAAAACATCGAGTTAGAGTATGAAACCATTGATAATGAAGCTATGGCAGGAGAAGCAGCAACGAGTTATGAAAGTGGAAGATCACTTGCTTTTGAACATGTCACTTTGATGAAAACAGTAGAATGGGATAAAGCTAGTACGTTGGTAAATGAAACTATAAATCTTCCAAGAAACAGCGTGTCTGTGATTGTTATGTTGTTTAGATATAAAACTACCATGGATAGTGAAGAATACTTGTATCCAAACATAGAATCAGTCAAAGTCACGATTGAAGGTGTACCTAATTGTATTTATAGTCAGGGAATTAAGAAAGAAGACTTGTATCCAGAAGCAAAACGATATTTCAAGGAAAACTATGATACAAACATCCTGACATAAGAAAGTTCTTTAAAAATAAATTTGCTCTTGTGATTGATCTTAGAATGATACATGATAAACTTGTTGCTGGGTCAGGGAAGAAATTAGTGAATACTCAAAACGGTGTACTTTTGGAAATCAAGAAGAAAGTCACAAGTAAAAATGTGTTGTGTGAGGTATTTGTTATCAGCGATGGACTTGTAAACTTCAAGAATAAGGTTATTGAAAAAGTGATCTACTAGGATTTATGATTACAAACAATGTTTTAGGTTAAAAAAACTCTTTCGTTTTTAAAACCTAATGAGAAACTAATTTACAAAATATTCATAGGGTTCTTTTAAAGATATGTCCAATTTACCAAACGAGGTATTTTTTAGATTCTTATCAATGCCGCTTTTTTCGTCATTTGAAACGTCGCCTAGATAGTCATCAAGTATAGCATACATGTCCTTTTTATTTGGGTTGTAAAATGTAACAAGTCTGCAGAGGTTCTCACGATAAGGTTTAGAAATAGAAGTAAATTGTTGAGTAATAATAATTGTCCTAAACCCAAGATGTCTTGATGAATATGATAAATCTATAAGTATAGAAGTTCTATTTTTTACAAATTTTGTTGAAGCACAATCATCTAAAATGATAAGCGAGTTTGTTCCTTTTGCATGCTCCATAAGCATCTCTAAATACTTTACTATCTCATCTTGTTTACAACTTATAACATAAAACTTTTTATCTTGATTATATTCCCAATTTTGATACATATCATTCCATTCATAAGTGGGACAAATCAAAAAAACAAAGTCAAAATATCCCATGTATTCTTCTTCTAACATGTTTAATAGAAAATGAGTTTTACAACAACCAGTGGGACCAACAATAATCATATTAAATAGTTTACCGGTCACATTTTTTTCTTTGGATGCTTTGAAAGACTTTGATTTATTTGAAACTTCGTTTAGTGCTCCAAAGTCTATTTCTTGTTTGAGTTGGTGATTCGTTTTGACATTCTTCTTCTTCTTTATTAACAAAATAAAATGAGTCAAAACAACAGTTCCGCTTGTGCAAATACTTTAAAACTTTACAAAATAGAATTTCTAACGTCATTCTCTCGATTAACATAAGAAAAACTTAGCCACAGCCAGAAGAAAATGATTTTCGTCTGAACACCAAGCTTTAGCAATTCACTAAAATCACTAACATCAAACAAAGCAATTGACTAAAAACAACAGTTGCGCTTGTGCAAATGGGGAGTAACTATAGAATATCCCGCCACTTCAAGCAGTACCAATGACAACCTTACCTACAAAAAACGTTGCCTTATATAAACAAACACAGGCTACTCAACCGAAATCGCCTCCACGGTATACAGCGTCTACACCACCTACAAGGCCTACACAGCGTACACCGCCTACAATACCTACACGGCATACACGGCCTACACCTCCTACAAAGCCTACATGAAGTACACCGCCTACAATACCTACAAGGCCTACACACCATACACGGCCTACACTACCTACACCACATACAAGGCCTACACTACACGGCATACACCGCCTACAATACCTACAAGGCCTACATGGCATACATGGCCTACACCACCTACACGACTAGCAAATAATTAATTTTCTACGTAGGTTCGTAGGCTGTCTACAAAACACTTTTAGCAGGCGGGGTATTCTATAGTTGTACCTACCTTTTAAAGCCGAATATAACTTGTTGTTTTGCAAAGTTATATCAATACTCAAGCAATGGCAGCTGTGTCGGTGTATATAACAATCCAGGAGCCGTTCTCAAAATGTCAGTTACCGGCGAAGGTGCTGAAAAGTTGACAACGGAGGCCAAATTTACTCTGATCAGTCAAAAGCTGAATGTAAAACTAAACCGAAGTGCAGACAAAGATCATTGGTGTGTATTGTCCAGCACAGTCTCGACTATGAAAACTCGAGGATAGAATCCGTAAAAAACTGGTGTAGTGAAAATACTAGATTGGCGTCCAAGAAGAATCTGACAGAGAAACAATCGAATTTGATAAAAATGGAAAACCGCAGCTACGAATGTGTAAATACCATGCAAAAACAACACGATAAAAAGTCTAAAATGTCGGGTGACGAAACTCAGCAAAACTCGCACTACAGAAGTCAGTTGCGAAGTTCAACCAAAGCCTGAATGATGAAAATCAAATGTGGCTTCCAAGGACGTACAAGTCGAATTATTGAGTAGAAAATCCCACCAAAACCCCGCCGATAAAAGGGCGACTGAGAATTTGAAGCAATACAGCGAAGATGAAATGTCGAGTGCTGAAGCTACGAGAACCCCAGACGATAAAATACCATATGCAAACTTCACTTTAGGAATTCAAAATTCGGGTGCGTTTTGCAAGCAGAAAATTCACGATGAAGAGTCTTGGTTAGATGGAAAGCAAACGTTTGATGATAGGTCTAGGCGAAAACCAGATAGTAAGCAGTTGGGCGTGCAGTCGAAAAAACCTGGACAATAAAAATTGTAGCGTGAATATCAAGGGAGTGTTGGACGATGAGAAGGCGAAAATAGAATCTAACCTGGGCCGTGAAGCATTGAGGTTAGATTCTGGACAAACTACAGACAGTGACGAACTGTGTGTAAATTCCAAACATAATTTTAGCGACCAAAACTTCATTCGCGAGCCCAAGAAAACTCTCGACGACGATGAAAAGTCGTATAAAAAGATCCAGAAATATTTTCGTAATGAACAGTCAAATGTGGAGAACGACCAAAACCTCGACATTAGTAGGTTTGTTGTGGGGTTCTAACAAAAGCTGAAAGATGAAACGTTGAGTGTAAGATCTGAACAACACATGGACTGTAAAGAAAAACCAAAACAAAACCAATTCTATAAAAATTCGAGTGCAAAATATCAGGAAAACTTTGAGAAGGAAAAGTCCACCATGGTGTCTAAACAAGACGTGGTGGATGAACAGTTGCTTGTGAAGTCGACGAACGAAAAATTGTAGCTTCGGAATTTGAACAGTCCGACTTTTACTGGAACTGCTGTGGTATCATGTTCCAAGACTAATATTCATAAGTTTGGCTCACTTAATAGTATACATAGAGAAATATTCAGTGACTGATATATAATTTCCTTAGTCCATAGAATTGCTTTAATGCAAAGCGGTAGAAGAACTTTTGGGATGAAGTTCTCTGTCTTCGTTGTTTCTCTCAATCGCTTTTTACTTTTTTATGAAGTTTGTGGTAAGTTTCGTGTTTTTATTAGTAGGAAATATTTAATACTCTGAACAGATAGAGTTTTTTGAGTTTTAAACACTGTCATTTTAATGAGAATAGCTAGTCAACAAAAATTGCACCTAAATGGCTTAAAAAGACTTTTATATTTCAGAATCAAAGACGAAAAAGCCTCCCCACTACATCGTTAAAAGATTTGGAAAGTGAGTATTGAGACTACGTAGAGGTTGAACCAATTGGAGCGTTTCAAACCCCATCGTTTCTAGGTTTTCTTTACAGTTCAACGGTTGACTTGCAGTTATTATACGTTATACTGATACAAATTACTTTCTATACAACGTATGCGCAATCACAAATAGCACTAACGAATTTTCATCCTAGAGAAAGAAGGCGAGAAAAAGATTCATATGAAAAACAGTATGGCTGATGAGAGCACAGAAAATGTATAAGTGACGCGATTTCAGCAGACAACTTCGCTTCGCATGAAAATTTTTGAAAGGATTTTAAACTTTTCTTTAAAGTATCTTGAAAAGTTTAAAAATTTTTGAATGCAGTGCTAATTTAAAACTATCTGTAAACATCTGTACAAAGTATAAAATCCTGCATGACATTGAAGTTTTCGGGGCGAAATAATGTTGCATGTTGTTATCCAAGTGATGACCCCTCAGCGTCCTCGGTGATCATTGTAGAAAAATTAATTTCGAGCAGATAGAACTCATCCATCAGGGCATACAAGGGAGTATGTTAAATATCACAATATAAATTAACAATAATTTACAATAAAGTGGATATAGGACGAAGAACGAAATATGCATGGTTGTCGTAGCCAATTTCCGTAAAAACAAAGAAAAAACTAATCTACTTGCAAATAATTAGCGAATGAAATTCACTGTACATTTATTAATTCCATGTCTTTTGTTTTACTAGTTTTCAATACTTTATACTTAGAGTTTTTTTTCTAAATATTGTAGATGGGATCGCGCGTTAATGCAGCAAGGAGTCCAGAGTCCTAGCAGAAAATGTTTTTCATCAAGTGTTGATTCTTCAGAAGGAAAAAGCGCTCGGAAGATTGCAGCCGACGTCACTCCGAAAAAAGAAAAGTTGCTACATCCTAATAATGCCCCTTATAATTGCAAATTGTGTTTTCATGAGGCACGTAGACATTAAATTAAATTATTTTTCGCTAAGTTTTGTAATGTGGCTGTGTACCTTAACCACAGACGGAATTCCGAACTGTATGAAGAAGAGCAATCATTGTTTTAGGATCGTGGTCATAAAAAAACCATCATAAAATATCACATTCGTCGATAGCGAATGTGGGGTCAAAAGGATGCCATAATGAGGAAAAGAAACATCCCCACCTCCTGCCACAGTTTCGGGAAATTCTCTACCGCGCAAGAAGAGCTTGCCAAATTCCAAACGGGGACGAAATGAGAGAAGACATCTCCCGCCACCTCCTTCCGGTCCACCTGAATCTGTATTTTTTCGCTTGCATCCAAGATACAACTACGCAATGTCTCCTCCACCTTTGCCTTTATTCCAAGCGATGTATCCATCTTGGCAAACTCGACATAAAAGCTACATGGCTCCTCAACAGCGACCTCATGCAAAGAAGATGTGTCCTCTTTCAAGAAAAAGAAAGCAAAGTGCCATTTCTTTCCCACTACCACCCCCTTCGGTCGATTTTTCACCAAAATTCGTGGGATTGCCCATGGAAAGAATGGCGACTCAGGGTATGTTAAATGGTACAACACCGCTTGCTAAGAGACTTCTCTCTGCTGGCCAAACGTATTGGGACCAATGGCTTCGCTTCCCTTCGATGAGACACCTTACCAGGAGAGTTGCGACGGCAGGCATAGTTCTGCACAATTGAACTTGGAAACACTTTACAATTCATCGATAGAACCAGGAGCCTTCGGAAATAAAGCGAACATCCAATCAACCTCTATGCCGCCAGTGATAAATGTTGGGTTTGCATCTTGGAAAAACTTATATCCTGCATCGCCAAATAGGAACACTCAAAGTTTGCTTTCTTGAATTTTGGTAAATTTTGTATGTTTCTTAATTTCTGTGATTCCAGATTTTCTACTAAAAAATTGCTCGAATCAAGAAAGCAGAACACTGAATATATTTCTTCTTTGTTCTCTTCAGATTTCTTGAAAACTTTTTCACATGAAAATTGATTACTCTAAGTTGGCTTATTCTGAATTGGATTTTCGTATTAATGTATTAACTAGGTGTATTAACTGCAGCTGCATTCTAATACACTACTTTCTGCAATCTGTGTCTTGCTCTGAACAAATTTTGTTGAATATGAAAAACATTTCTTGAATAGCACATGTTGTTTGTGCTGCTTATGTTGTGTTGTGTCGGCAGTCGTAAGTAGCTAGTTTTGTTTATTTTGTTGTTTGGTGACTTGTGCTGTTTGTACTACTACGGGGCACAAATCTTGGTTGTTATGTTGTTGTTGTGCTTTGTTTTTTTTCTAGCTTCTCGTTCTGTTTACCTCTGTGTTGTGTTCTGCATTGTTGCCTTCCGTGCTATGGTGTTCTATTGCGTTGTTTTGTGATTGAGACAAACAACGCAGAATACATATTTTTATCTCTTAGATAATTTTAGCAATTCTCTGTAGCTAGGGTTGACCAAATTGATGTGTCGTATCAAGTACGTAAAATTTTGAGTTCTTTCAGGCATTGCAAATATTTGACACACTATGACAAAAAGACATCTTACTCCTTTAAAAGCAAAAAAAAATTTTATACAACTCTGTTTCGTGGTCGCTTTTGAGTGGATTTCAGTAAAAATTATATCTTTACGTACTTGCACGTCGATTTGCAAAACGCTTGCAGCTGTAAGAATCTTAAAGTTCCTAAGAGAACGCAGTGATCACCACGAACGGAGAGTGAGGATTTAAGCAATGTACTTAGTTCATTGGCACTATGCAAATGGTCTGAATTTACAATATATCAACTGTAACAAAAACGCAAATGGCTAATATGATCTTAATTACAGGGCTAGTGTAAGGAATTTGTCGGATCAAGACATGATTACCAGACATTTCTGCGATCTATGAAAGATGACGTGATTCAAAAATCCAGGTAAAATTCGTTTTCTGCGCAATTCAGATACAGAAACAAATTATATGCATACTTGCATAGAAAACCTGAAAAATTTTTAGCGCTTTATCACAGGGAACGAGGGAGGGTATGCACATAGGATTTGAAAAGTTCAGCAGTATTTTTGAATGTTAATAAAGTGTTTCTGCCATGTGTCTTTTTTAGTCCATGATTTGTTGGGGCAGTTTTTCAAAGCCGACGTTTTCTACATTTTTGTGGAATTCCACTCACCCTCTATTATATAGCATCATTTCTTTGTCAATAAAACAACTTCTTATGCATGGCACGACTTCCGAAAAAAATTATTAATCGCCGTTTTTCGATCGAAATGATAAGGAATTGAAAGCTATTTTACAAAATCGTCTTCCTGCGGAAAATTCCCCCATCTTTGTCACAGTTAAGGTCGTTCGAAAGAAGTTGTCTGAAGGTTTTGCCCTAGCGAAGTTGTATACTATTGTCAATTCCACAAGCGAAAGAAACTCCAAAAACCTCAACGAATAATTTTACTGAGATTCGTCAAGATTTTGAACATGTGGTGATTTAAAAACATCAACCAGAAGTGTTGAGGCCGTCATATAAGTTCTTGATCCATTTTCTCGATTGTCCAAAATTCCAAAGTTTTAAAACATCGAGAAAACAATTTTTTACCATCAAAGATCACTCTAAGAGCGAATTGGAATTTGCTTTTTGTTTGTATGCATGATAGAAAGCTCATGAGCTTCTTCGGTCCGCAGGTGAGGGTCAGCTACCGTTGTGATAAGCGCATGCGCCATAATTAAGATATCAATTAAGAATTTATGAACATGGGGGTACAGTCATGTGCTTACTCTGTACTTCTGCCTATATATCGTTTCCTACACTTGCTTTACCTACACTCGCTTTTGAACCATGATTAAGTACAACAAAGGCCTCTGATCTTGGCTTTCAGATTGTGACGACAACATTCCTTTCTCTGAATGGTTGCATGAACGAAATCGAATTTTGATTTTAAATCGTTCATGGAGTTGATACACTATTTTATAGATTTTGCCTTATAGATTGCTGCTAGGGTTGCATAAGGTGCCACAAATTATGCAGAGAGAATGGAGCAGTTTGAAAATCTTAAAATTTTGATACAGAAAGGAGGGCATATTGATATGACCGTCTTGGAGAGCGTGATTGGCAAGGAAGACTAAATTCAAGTGATTTATGCATCGCTTGCGCGCTGTTCAACTTGGAGCCTGGGTTGAGGGGTAGTTATTTGTAGTAGTCCATTGAGTGTTCCAAACAAGACTCATTGACGTGATTATTGTTTCGTTTTTGTAACTTAGAGCATAGATTAGAAAATATAAGAACAATGAGGTGATATATAACAGTACATTTTTATCGTCTGACAGACTAACCCTGGAGAAATAGTCAAGTTGAAGCTTTTATAGAAACGCACGAAAAAGGCATTTAAGTTTTGAGTACACACTTTGGTTAAATACTAGAGCACGAATGCGTAAAAAAAACACCAGTCATTTAAACGCCCCTACAAACCGGTTCATCCAGGTTAACAATTTTGTTGGATTTTTTCCCGTTATTTTTTTGAAATGCTCATTCTCTTCCAAGGCTTCGAATGCTCCACTATCCACAGCTTTGTTGAAGCATTCATACAATTGAACCCTCCACTCTGGCTGACCCATTTGCGCTAAAGATTTCTTCATGTCTTCATACGGTACTCGCACATACGCAATTTCCCTGCCCAACGCTTGCGTGAGCGCCTCGGCTGCCTCCTTGAACGTGTTCCGGTCACTTACGAGTGAGTAAATTTTTCCCGCGTGTTTCTCGGGAGACGCCAAGATGGCGGCTGCAGCCGCGCCTGCATCTTCCGTGCACACGATCTGGAACTGCTTGTTTGGATCAGCAGCACCATAAAATGCCAAATCGCTCTTAATTGTACTTGCAAAACCGAAATAGTTCCCCATAAAATATGGTAGGCGTAGTATTGTAAAAGAAACGCCGAGACCCAGTATTCCTTGTTCAAGCTCGAAAAACGGTTTGCTAAGAACACCAATTTTCAATTCAACACCCAAGGCACCAATCACAACTATATGCAAAACTCCTGCATCCTTTGCAGCCTCGGCAGTTTTCTGCGCCAATTCCGCACGATTCTCTGTGCTAGGAGTTACAATAAGTAACACATTGACTCCCTTGAAGACATCCGCCAATGCCTCGCGTTCTCCCATCACGGCCTGTACGATTGTGACTCCTGTAAGATGTTTAAGATCACTAATTGAGTCAGGTTTTCGTACACCTGCTCTGATATCAAGCTTTGATCCGTAGTTGATAGAGAGTGCATTCACGGTCGCTTTTCCTACTAATCCACTACTCCCTGCCACAAATACCACAGGTTTAGGACTACGGGTTCCCGCTGAGGGCATATTTCGAGTTGACAACACGTCCGCCATCGCCTTCAACGAAGTCTTTGTCATGAAATGTTCGCAACAACAATCTGCTCTCGTTGTTACAGTTTGCACTGTCGTATTCACCCTGTCACTATTATAATTAGTTCATGTGACCCATTAGCACTTTGCAGCCATAGTGATTAATAAGAGTTGATAAACTAATAAAGGCTTTCATTTAAGATATATTGTTTCCCTGCGACTCAGCACATCAGAGTGCTAAGTCACTTCAGTCTCGCGGTTTCAACACGCAGGAAAGTTTAAATCGTATTAAATGCTTCTTTACAAACAACGACACGACGGATCTATGAGAATCGAGAATTTTAAATGATTACGTGTTTAGTTTTTCGCGCAGTTCTAAAAACTATGAAACATCAAAAAAATTTAGAGCTTTATGCGCCTTTAAGAAACGCGTAGTACTGGGAAGCAGCCTTAATGATAAACATGGCTTCTAATTTTTCCGATGTTAAAACTCATTCTCTCTAGCTACCGTAAAAGCGAAATCCGACAGCAATTTTAATACTGGACAGCCTTTTTTTGCTTGAGCCAAAAACAAACAAATCGAACCCGTTTGAGAACAATCCCAATGCTTAGCCATGAAACTTATTTTTGTCGCAATGTCGACACAGGCGATATTTCACCACTTTTGCTTTTCTCTTTTAGATAAAGGTCATTTTGATGGTACGCTCAGCTTTCTTGACAGTGGTGCTGCGGCAAGATGTTTCCTGTGCAACACCGCTGCATTATGTCATTAACGGAGGTTCAGATGACCCAGTGGCGTAGCTAGCTAAGATGGACTAGGCATGCTATATACTGAGGCCACGAGGCGCTACCATGGTTGAGAAAATTTTGAAATTTATAGGCTCTAGATTGTCGGAAACGGCCTTTTCAGACTGTTGTTTATTCATATTTACACATCAAATTTGGGTGATTCCGAGTAACTGAAAGTTAATTTTTTGAGATCGGTAGAGCAAAACGTATGGAAATTCATCAAAATGCCATAATAAATTGACTGTTTCTCCCAATGTTAGGGCTCATCAGCGTGCCTAGGAAACACGAATACTGTTTCAGTTGTATATGCAAAACCATGTATGATACATCTACATAATGCACATGCGTGATTCCGACATGGACAGCCTCAAAAATAAGAAGTAGCCAAGCAGCCTGGTTAAGGTGCCAGACACTAACCTTCACACCTCAAAAAGCAGAGTTTGGTTAGAAATGGGTGACTATTTCATAATTTGGGACATTTCATGGACATGAAATTGCTCGATTTTTTATCTATGAAAATCTTGACATCATGCATGGTTAGAGCAGACTGACATTAAACTAGATTAAACCTGTGAGTTGCACAGTGAAAGAAAAGGGAAAAGGATAATCCTGGCATATAAGGGTCAGGAGGCCATTTAGATGACCACTCAATACAGTAGCACCATTCTAAGTCTGCATAATCAATTTAGACTTTAAAGAATCCTGATACCTACTCAAAATACTTTTCACAATACCACTTAATGCTGTTGCACTCCTGCCAGTAATGATATTATGAAATTCTAGGAATCTTTCAACCACTTGGCTACCACCATCCAAACGAACGATAGCATTGCCTGTTGGGCTTTGACAGAAATATCACTGGTTTCATCAATATGAATGCTAAAAAACTGGTATTGCCTAACTTTAGCATCAATTTGATCCAGAATAACAGAATCAATGCATTTAATGAGGTCATTTTGGATTTCAGGGGAAATGCCAGTAAAAACCACACCAGAATTTGGTCTCTCTGATTCCCCCATCATTCCTGAAGTCCACCATGAATCTAACTGACCAAATACCTTAAAAACACTCTATATTTACCCTGATTAAGGCTGGTTCTATCGTGGCCTCTGAAAGCAAGCTCCTGTTAACTAAAAACAAAACAGCCTCCCCAGTATTCTTTAACATTTCCTTGTTCTGCCTTACTTATTCATTATAACTCTCCACTTCTCGCCTAGCCCCTGAAGATCATGCTTCTGGCAGTCGCTAGTAAAGCGATGCATGTTTACATCCCCTAAAATTGTCCAAGTTGAAGAATTACTTGAACGACATTCCTAGTACGCATGGCCAGCAAAACAAACGTTTTTTTTCGCCCTGCCACACAACCAATCCCTTCTAGAATACCAAGATTCTTGAAATGTCCTGTCCATTGTTTTAATAGATAGCTTTGGTATCGGTCGCTACATACGTGCAATATCTTTTTGTTCACTAACGCTACGTGAACTAAATGATTACTCCTCCAAAAGCTCTAAGTCTGTTGCCCGGCGTCATTGAAGTAAATATATCTGGAATGATAACTCCTATGCTGAAGTCTTATGATTGGTTGAAGCCAGCTTTCGTCCGAAAATTTTCATTCCCCCCGGAAAATGGAAAGGAGCGTGCTCGAGTTCGTAACAGTTTTCGATGCAAAACTGCTCAATATTTTGCCTTCACCTGTCGTTTTCGAGAGGCTTTATGTATATCTAATGAGCTAGGAATGATCTTGCACTTATCAGATGTTTTAATAATTTCTGTAAGCGAACAGCCATCGACGTATTTATACAGAGGAGCTTCGCATTTCAGGCCGTTAACCATAATAAGAGAAAACAAGGGACCTAATTTGGTCCTTGAGGCATTCCAGCAGTAATGTGTCTCCAACTTGATTTTTGAGTTCTTACTTTAACGCGTTCTTGTCTACCCTGGAGAAAGCTTGAACACCAGTTCAACAGTACTGGAGGAACACCGAGTATCGAGTTTTTGCATGAGGATATTGTGGTCGATTCCGTCGAACGCTTTGGAAACGGAGGAAGATCGCATAAAATATGTCTTTAAATGGATCGTATAAAGTATGTTCAAAGATCGCAGAAAATAAGTTTCCTAATCATGTGTTGGTCCGGCGAATGCCTTACACTCGCCCTGTAATTAAGACCATATTTACGCTATGATCATATTGGCCATTTGCGTTTTTGTGTAAAGTCAGACCATTTCCTTAGTGCCAATGACCAAAGTACTTTGCTTAATTCATCACGTTCCGTTCCTGGTGACACTGCGCTCTCCTATAAGAGCTTTAAGAATCTTACAGCTGCCACGTTTTACAAACCGACGAGCAAGTACGTAAAAATATAATAGGTTTTATTGAAATCCATTCACAAGCGACGACGAAACGGAATTGTGTAAAAAATTTTTTTTCCCTTTAAAGGAATAAGTGTCTTTCTGTAATAGTGTGACTAATATTTACAACACCTGAAAGGATTTAAAATTTTACATGGTTGATACGACACGTTCATTTGATCCACCCTAACTACAGAAAATGCTAAAATTATCTAAGAGATAAAAATGTGTATTCAGCGTTGTTTCTCTCAACCACAAAACAATGCAATAGTCTGCCGCACAGAACACAAGAGCACAGAAGACAACAATACGGAAAACTACACAGAGGTAAACAGAACGAGAAAGAAGAAGAAATAAAGCGCAACAACAATACAACAACCAAGATTTGTGCCCCGTAATAGTACAAACAACACAATAAACAATACACTGCCCACACCACAAAACACGAAATAAGGGGCACAAACAACATGTACAAAAAGTACAGCAATACAAGACAACGACGTTACTGAAAAACACCGAAAAATACCAAAACGTAGAAAACAAAACAGAACAAAATTCCCATTTTTGACAACGTCGTGAATGTGGAAAGCACTCGTCTTTATTTCTTCGCTAATTTAGCTATACGTTATCACCTGAAAACGTCCCAGTTCTCCCCTATATTCTTTTAGGCAAGCCTGTGAAGATCCTGCCTGTCATTCTATTCCAATACTGTCTTTCATACTCAACAAAACTTGTTCAGAGCAAGACACACTATTCAGAAAGCAGTTTATTAGAATGCAGCTGCAGTTAATACATCCAGTTAATACATTAATACGAATAACCCGATACAGAATGCGCCAATTAGTGTAATCAATTTTCATGTCGACAAGTTTTCCAGAAACCTGGAGTGTTCATAGGTGGCGATACAGGAAGTAAGTTTTTCCAAGGAGTACACTCGACATTTCTCGCTGACGGGAGGGAGGATGTTTGGATGTTCGTTTTACTTCCGAAGGCTCCTGGCTGTAGCGATGCGTTATAAAGCGCTTTTGTGTTCAGTTGTGAAGAATCATGGCTGCCGACACAACTCTCGAAGTAAGGTGTCTCATCGAAGGGAAGTGAAGCCGTTGGAAGTGAAAATGTTGAAATGTAACTAGTGGGTCCTGTCATAAGTACTTTCTTCAGGCATTCCTTGATTTTTTCAGATTTTTCCTTTTCTTTCAGTGTATATTAAAGTTTTCAAAACGAAAACATCATATCCAACAATTAAAATGATGCTATATTATCCGTCAGCTTCTTTAAAATTTTTTGTTGCGTTAGAGTTTTGTAAACTTCATGAAAAGAAATTAAATGGTCGTTTACTGTGCGAGTAACGTTTCATGCATTGAAATGAATGCTTTCAAAAATACCAAGCCACAGAATAAAGACATAGCTGAAATTTCTTTTCTGCCGATCTTGCTTATGGATTAGATATTCTAAGCTGTAACTCTACTTGTTCTAGGCTTGTAGGCGGTCTATAATACGCTTTCACTACCCCGAGTATTCTAGCATTCAACCTTGCAATGCAACATTTTTAGTGTTCCTTGTTTACTTTGAAACTTCCAAAAATCTGGAAATTCTAGGTAAAAATAGTTTTAGCGGAAAGCATGCACACATACCTTGGCAACATATGTCTGCGCCCTTTGTTTCGGAAGAAACTGTAAATCTTTTTAAGGATACTATATAAAGACAGACGTACACAGTAAGAGCATGACTGTACTCCATCTTCTTAAATTCTTAATTGATATCTTAATTATGGCGCATGCATTTATCACAACTGTAGCTGATCTGTTCCATTGTTAACGCAAACAATTGTCATCATTGCTAAGCAACAAAAAATTATGAACTAAGTGTGCTAAAAATTACGAGCCTGCGGTAAAACAAGGCAGTTGTCAAAAATATTGAACAATATTGTTCATTTTTAATCGGTTCTAACAATGCTGATCAACATTGTTGACAAGTGTGAACAATAGGTAGCAGCACAACATTCTGCATCCTTTCTTATCAACATTGCAACAACATGATGATTTTTGCGCTTGTATATGGAAACGTTTCAGCGGGTGCGGCCACACAGAGAGCATAATATGGTTTCCCAATTTTTGAACCCGTGCTTCTTGACTACCTATAAGTTAAAAACTCATGGTTGAATGTAATTTCGTGATATCTCCTAAGCCAAGTGTACCTACTTTTACACTGCCAAATCTAACATTTTCAACTGCTATGCTCAAAGATTTAGTAAGAGTGATCTTTCAGTAACATTGACTAACCACGGGAAAAAGCACAGAATACTAGCTGAGGTGAACAATGCTACGGTTTTTGCCAGATTAATAGACTTACATTGTATGCCAATGCGCAGGCGAGTTCAACACCGAAGAAGCTCATGAGCATTTTATCATGTGTAAAAGCAAAAACCGAATTCGAATTGGCTGTTAAAGTGATCTTTGATGTTAAACAATTTGTTTCCTTGTTGTTTTCATGTCTTTAGAATTGTCGACGATCGAGAAAATGATTCAGAAATTTATCTGGCGGCCTCAGCGCTTCCGGTTGATATGTTTAAATTACCACATGCTGAAAATCTTGCCGATTCTCGCTAAAATAATTCGCTGAGGATTTTTCAAAAGTTTCTTGTTTGCTTATGGAATTGACAATGGTATACATCTGCGCTAGGGCAATAGGTTCAGACATCTTTCTTTGAACGATCTAAACAGCGACAAAGATTTTCCGCAGGAAAACGATTTGTAAAATAGCTTTCAATTCCTTATCATTTCAATCGAAAAACGGCGATTAATAATTATTTTCGAAGGTCTTGCCATGCATGAAAAGTTTTATTGACAAAGAAATGGTGCTATATGGTAGAGCGGGGTGAGTGCAATTCGACAAAAAGCGTAGAAAAAGACGTGTTTGGAAAACTGCGCAAATAAATCATGGACTAACAAAGACATGGGGGAAACACTTTGTTAACATTCAAAAATACTGATGAACTTTTCAAATCCTATGCACACCCTCCCTCGTTCCCCGTGATAAAGCGCTAAAAATTTTTCAGATTTTCGCTGCAAGTATGCATGTAACTTGTTTGTGCCTCTGAATTCCGCAAAAAGACGAATTTTTTCTGGGTTTTCGTATCACATCATCTTTCATATATCGCAGAAAATATGTTTGCTAATCATGTGTTGGTCCGGCGAATGCCTTACACTAGCCCTGTAATTAAGACCATATTTACGCTATGATCATAGTGGCCATTTGCGTTTTTAGTGCAAACTTTCTTCGAAACTTTGCAGTATTGTGATGAGTGACGCAAATTCACATCAGTCATACAGTCATGCAGTCATACGGTCAGTCATATAGTCATAGTGTAAACTTTCCGGGGGGTGTTTGCAGGTATTTCTAGTGCATATTTCTACTAAAATATTAAACAAATTCGTGAGCATGCACCTCCGTTTTCGCTGAAATTGCTATCGAACACGTGCTTCGCTGAGAAATATTAAATATTTTTGCCTGCACTAATGGCGGAAGTCATAGGAGTGCGACATACAATCCGCGATCAAAACTTCATTTCCAGAGCTATACGCTTGCTAAGCTGCAGTTTTAAAATATAACACTAAAAATAAGCTATGAGATTTTGCTGTATCAAACGAATTACCATTTAATAGAACGAAAATGCACGGCAAGCGGCAATGAGTTGTAAATACTTGTATAGTCTGTACGTAGCATTGAACTATGAACTCATTATTGTCACAAATAAACATTTTCATCTGGTATATTAAGGCCAAACTCGCCGTCAAAAGTTCCAAATCGTTGGCGTTTTTCGCCATCCTAAATGCTATTTTATACATACAGCAAAAGCAACAAAAGCCGGAACGATACACAGAACACAACGTCGCTAAAGTTTTATAGCATTACAATTCCAGACAACACGCGGCGATGTAGACTTGCATTAGTTGCGACTGAAGTCAAGTAAATTCAAAATATTTAGTCGCCGATGAATTTTTGCGGAGGTGCTTGCAGTGTAGCTAGCAGACTTGCTGTGTAATGAAGACTATAAACAATTGTCGGGAAGTTTACATTTACTTGTCAGTGGTAGAATAGTGCTGCTATGTGTTTCTGAGTTTTTCATACTAATAGAATCGAAAACTGTGTAGTCTTGCCGTTCAGGACAGTAGATTCTTGCCATTTCTTGCTATCCTGATATATTGCAACAACTGCAAACTCGTACATTCAAATACTAGCGAACGCCATCGCACGCAGCTATCTTGCATGAGTAATACTTATAGCCGCGATTTAACACAGTGTAGCGGGTAAACTGCTGTAAAGCTAGGTCTCAGAAACTTTGCACTCTCCTTGAGGTCTCTAGTTTTCACAGTTCATATATTGTAAAGTCAGACCATTTCCTTAGTGTCAATGAACTAAGTACTCCGCTTAATTCATCACTTTCCGTTCGTGGTGATCACTGTGCTCTCCTCAGTATAGGAACTTTAAGAATCTTACAGCTGCCGCGTTTACAAACCGACGAGCAAATACTTAAAGATATAACCAGTTTTATTGAAATCCATTCACAAGCGACGACGAAACGGATTGTGTAAAAAAAATTTTTTCCCTTTAAAGGAATAAGTGTCTTTCTGCTATAGTGTGACTAATATTTGCAACACCTGAAAGGAATTAAAACTTTACGTGGTTGATACGACACGTTCATTTGATCCACCCTAACTACAGAAAATGCTAAACTTATCTAACGGATAAAAATATGTATTCAGCGTTGTTTTTCTCAACCACAAACAACGCAATAGACTGCCGCACAGACCACGAGAGCACGGAAGACAACAATACGGAAAACTACACAGAGGTAAACAGAACGAGAAAGAAGAAGAAATAAAGCGCAATAACAATTCAACAACCAAGATATGTGCTCCGCAATAGTACAAACAACACAATAAACAAGACTACTTACGACTGCCCGCCCCACAAAACACGAAATAAGGAGCACAAACAACATGTACAAAAGGTACAGCAACAGAAGACAACGACGTTACTGAAAAACACCGAAAAATACCAAAACGTACAAAACAAAACAGAACAAAATTCCCACATTTGACGACGTCGTGAATATAGGAAAGCCCTCGTCTTTATTTCTTCGTTGATTTAGCTATACGTTATCACCTGAAAACGTCCCAGTTCTCTCCTATATTCTTTTAGGCAAGCCTGTGAAGATCCTGGATGCCTTTCATTCTATTCCAATACTGTCTTTCATACAACAAAACTTGTTCAGAGCAAGACACAGGGTGCAAAGAGCATGCAGTTTATTAGAATGCAGCTGCAGTTAATACATCCAGTTAATACATTAATACGAATAACCCGATACACAATGCGCCAATAATCAGTTTTCATGTCGACAAGTTTCCAGAAATCTGGAGTGTTCATAGGTGGCGATACAGGAAGTAAGTTTTTCAAAGGGGTGCTCCCGACATTTCTCGCTGACGGGAGGGAGGATGTTTGGCTGTTCGATTTATTTCCGAAGGCTCCTAGCTGTAGCGATGCGTTATAAAGCGCTTTCATTTTCAGTTACGAAGAATCATGGCTGCCGACACAACTGTCGAAGTAAGGTGTCTCATCGAAGGGAAGTGAAGCCGTTGGTGCCATTACGTCTGGCCAGAAGAGCGGTCTCCGAGCACATGCTCAGAGACTTAGAGAATGTTAAATGGCACACTACCACGTGGTAGTGTGCCATTTAACATTCTCTGACGCGGCATAGTCTCCATGGGCAATCCCATGAATTTTGGTAGAAAAGCGCCCGATGGGGGTGGTGGTGGGAAAGAAATGGCACGTCGTTTTCTTTTTCTTGAAAGAGGACACATCTCCTCCGTATGAGGTAGCTGTTGAGGAGGCATGTAACTTACATGTCCAGTTCGCCAAGATGGATACATCGCTTGGAATAAAGGTGAAGGTGGACGAGAAATTTCGTAGCTGCTTCTTGGATACGAGCGAAAAAATACAGATTCAGGTGGACCGGGAGGCGGTGGCGGGAGATGTCTTTTCTCGGTTCGTCCCCGTTTGGAATTTGGCAAGCACTTCTTGCGCGGTAGAGATTTGCCCGATACTACGAGAGGAGGCGGGGATGTTTCTTTTTCCTCATTGGGGCGACCTTTTGACCCCACAATTACTCTGGACAAAAGTGATATTCTATGCCGGGTTTTTTGATGACCACGATCCTAAAACAATGATTCCTCATCATTATACAGTTCAGAATTCTGTCTGTGGTTAAGGTACTCAGCCACAGTACAAAACTTAGCGACAAATAACTTTAATTTAATGTCTACATTCCTCACAAAAACACAATTTGCAATTAAAAAGGCATTATTAAGATGTAGCACCTTTTCTTTTCTTGGAGTGACGTCGGCTGCAATCTTCCGAGGGCTTTTTCCTTCTGAAGATTCAACACTTGATGAAAACCATTTGCTGCTAGGACTCTTGACCCCTTGCTTATCAACTGCATTAAGGCAAGATCCCATCTGCAATATCAACAAAAAGAACTCTAAGTTTAAAGTATTAAAAATTACTAAAACTAAAGACATGGAATTAATAAATGTAGTGAATTTCATTCGCTAATTATTTACAAGTCGATTAGTTTTTTCTTTGTTTTAGTGAAAATTGGCTACAACAACCATACATATTTCGTTCCTTGTCCTATATGCACTTTATTGTAAATTATAGTTAATTTATATTGTAATATTTAACGTAGTCCCTTGTATGCCCTGATGGATGAGTTCTATCTGCTCGAAATTAATTTTTCTGCATTGATCACCAAGAACGCTGAGGGGTCATCACTTGGATAAAAACATGCAACATTATTTCGCCCGAAAAATCTCAATGTCTTGTAGGATCATATAACTTTGTACAGATGTTTCCATGCAGATGGTTTTAAATTACTAGAGCATTCAAAAAATTTTAAACTTTTCAAGATCCTTTTAAGAATAGTTTAAAATCCTTACGAAAATTTTCACGTGAAACGAAGTTGTCTGCTGAAATTGCATCACTTACATTTTCTGTGCTCTCATCAGCTATGCTGTTTCTCATATGAATCTTTTCCTCGCCTTCTTTCTCTAGGATGAAAATTCGATAGTGCTATTTGTGATTGTGGATACGTTGCAGAAAATAATTTTTATCAGTATATCGTATAATAAATGCAAGTCGACCGTTGAAGTGTAAAGGATGCCTAGATGGACTTCGTAGCGATGGGGTTTGAAACGCTCCAATTGGTTCAACCTCTACATAGTCTCAATACTCACCTCTCAAATCTTTTAACGGTGTAGTGGGGAGGCATTTTCGTTTTTGATTCTGAAATATAAATGTCTGTCTAAGCCATTTGGGCACAAGTTTAGTTGACTATTCTCACTATAATAACAGCATTTAAAAACCCAAGAAACCCTATCTGTTCAGAGTATTAAATATTTCCCACTGATAAAAACACGAAACTTACCACAAACTTTATGAAGAAGTAAAAAGCGATTGAGAGAAACAACAAATGCAGAGAACTCCTTCTCAAAAGTTCTTCTATCGCTTTGTATCCAAGCAATTCTATGGACTAAGGAAATTATATATCAGTTACTGAATATTTCTAAACGTCTACTATTAAGTAAGCAAAAATTATGAATATTAGTCTTGGAACATGATACTACAGCAGTTCCAGTAAAAGTCGGACTATTTCCGGTAACAATTAGTTATTAATCACACTTACCTTTTCGACTGCCATCATAAGGCCCGTGGCCTGACAACGTAAGTCACGGGCCTTATCATAGTCAAACTATAGTCTGCAGATATTTCGTTGAACTTTGAAAGAATGCTTAGCAACATCACCCAAGGTCTTTTTGCGTTCTTTTCAAGTTTCAATTCGTCATGTGTATGAAAACTCGATTCTAATACTTTACTGTCTTCCTTATGTTCATTTTCTAAGACCTTTACGTAATTTAATTTTATAACTACCTTTTCGACGTCTTTGTCCGCCGGAGTTTTCTGTTTCATCTTTCCTTTATTTGTCCATTTCGATGCAATTTTTTCGTTCGTCGACTTCACAAGAAACTGTTCATCCACCACGTCTTGTTTAGACACCATGGTAGACTTTTCCTTCTCAAGGTTTTCCTGATATTTTGCACTCGAATTTTTGTAGAATTGGTTTTGCTTTGATTTTTCTTTACAGACCATGTGTTGTTCCGATCTTACACTCAACTTTTCATGATTCAGCTTTTGTTTGAACTCGACAGGAAACCTACTAATGTCGAGGTTTTGGTCGTTCTCCACATTTGACTGTTCATTACGCAAATATTTCTGGAACTTTTTGTGCGACTTTTCATCGTCGTCAAGAAATTCCTTGACCTCGCGAAAGAAGTTTTGGTCGCTAAAATTATGTTTGGAATTTGCACACAGTTCTTCACTGTCTAAAGTTTTTGCAGGATCCAAACTCAATGTTTCCCAGCCCAGGTTGGATTCTATTTTCGACTTTTCAACGTCCAACACTCCCTTGCAATTCACACTACAGTTTTCATAGTCCAGGTTATTTTTCGACTCCACGCCCAATTGCTCACTATCTGGTTTTCGCCTAGACCTGACATCAAACGTTTGCTTTGCATCTAACCAAGTCTCTTCGTCGTCGATGTTCTGCTTGCACAACGTACTCGAATTTTGAATTTCTAAATTGGAGCCGGTTGCACTTGATATTTTATCGTCTCGGATTGGCCTAGTTTCGGCCTTAGTCTTTTCATCGTCCAACACTCCCTTGCAATTCAAACTAGAATTTTCTTTGTTCACGATTTTCTTCGACTCCACGCCTAACTGCTCACTATCTGGTTTTTGCCCTGACCCAACACTTAAATTTTTGTGCTTGAAATTTTGCTTGAACTTTTCACTGGCAAGGGTATGCTTTGGATCTAACCAAGACTCTTCATCGTGAATGTTCAGCTTGCAAAACCTACTCGAATTATGAATTCCTAAAGTGAAGTTTCCATTTGGTATTTTATCGTCTGGGATTGGCGTAGCTTCGGC